>CAUOFW020001358.1:561495-584565 GCA_963454935.2 Ilex paraguariensis
GGGGGTGGGTTGAGAATGGTTTGATTGATTGACATGACGAATTTGGATCAATTTCAACGAAGTGTAGTAATCTATCATTGTAATTAGTTAGGAGTTCACCGTGTACATTTTTTTCATGCGAACAAATAATTTTCATAGCCCGGGATGACTAAGGGCCTCCTTGGCTTAGTTTTTAAAAATAATTTTTTGTTCTTAAAATTTTAAAATTATGGAGATATTGTTTGATTTGGTTTTTTATTCTCTAAATTTTAGAGAACAACAAAATAATGTTCTAATTGTTTTTTGAGACAAAATAAAAACACGAGAAAAAGTCTATCTCTAAATTGATGAGGTCTTCCTTTTGAGTTTCATTCGGGACAAAAAAATAGAGACTATTTCTTCTTTTTCTCCATTGCAACCCTTGAAGTTCTCTCACTTCCATTTTTTCTCCACCACAACCAGAAAGCTTCAAATATGTTCTCTCACTCTCTTACAACAACTGGAGCTTTAGATCTGTGTGCGTCTGTGTGTGTATGCGTCTATGTGTGTGTCTGTGTGTGTGTTTTATGGAGACAAAGAGAAGGAAAAGAAAGAGAGATATGAGAATATTGAGTTTTGTGAATTATTGTTCAAATAGATTTTACAATTTTTTCATTTTTTAAAATTATTTTTAAAAATATATAACCAAACAAGTTTTATAATCTAAAATTTTCAAAAACACTTTTTTAAAATTTTTTAAAAAAATTATTTTCAAATACTATTTTTTAACATTCAAAACAAACAAACCCTAAGATTTTGCTTCATTATTAATAAGTCAAAGGTTCGAACCCCACTTTTAATTACGTTATTGTTTAAGGTTAGTTCTAACAAGTTTAATATTTACCTACAATTCTCATAAATTATTTGGCACCTCCTGCTAACTTTAGAGTGAACTAGATATATTTTCTTTTACACCAAAAAAATTCATATCCTCGAGAAAAAAGGATTGAAATTCTCTTCAATATCACATTCACAAAAAATTGAATTGGGTAGTTTAATTGATGGGGCCCAATTAAGACTTTTCCTATTGTGCATTAATTGAATTGTGGACCCTGAAACATGACAAGTATTAATCCTACGGATGGATTGAGATCTAATCATAAATTGTGTGTTTAATGATCAATCAACGTTTGGCAGGGGACTCCCAAGTTGCTTGATGTGAAGAGACGTACTTTAGAGAGCCCATTGATGCGTAGTACAAGCGCAATTGCTTTCATTCACTGAAACTGCTTTTGGTCTAGAGAATTACCCAGTCATGATCACCCTCATCGCAGAGTAGAACAATATCCAGATGGTAGAGAAGATTACTTAAAATACATATAAATTAATTAAAATATTTTTAACTATAAAAAATTAAAAAAAGAGGTATTCTATCGAAAAGTGTAAAAAATATATCAAAAAAAAATGTGATATCTTCAATTCAAAAAGATTGCAATTTAAATCTTTTAGGTAGATGTATTTAAAAGAGTGATAAGTTATTATCTTTGCGGTGAAGGTATCGTGTAATTGGATCTGTGCGTTAAACCCATCAATTTTTTTTTAACACATAACATGATAGTGTCAAATGGTAGACATCACCGATGTAGTAAATTATACACAAAAGTAATAATTTTTTTTTGTATCGAAGAAAAGTGATAAAAATTGTTATCATACTTACAACAGTGATAAAAATATTCACAAAATAATAATTTTTTTGATTATAAAATAACCTACAAAAATTATAAAAATACTCATTGAAATAGTAAATTTTCAAAGTATAATACCGATTTTTTTTTCTGGATAATATAGTCAAGTCCTAAGTACTTTATTACTTCAAATTAGCAAAGCCCTGAGTGATGATATAAAGCATCCGTTTGCGCAATGGTGCTTCTAAGTTGATTAACAAAATTGCACACAATTCAGTTTTGTGAAATATGCACATGCCACTTCTTTTTTTTAATCTTCGCCATTAAATCTGAAAGAACTTCCCAAAAAATTCTCAAACTACACATGATTTTGTGCATGAATACACACGAGAGAGAGAGAGAGGGAGAGAGAGAGAGAAGTGGGGGTTATGAGTCCTACCACCATCAATGTTCAATAGCTGAGTACCTAACAGCAAATCTCTGCCACTATCCAACGACATAGGCTCTCAGTACTTTCCTAACGCGTCATTCATGTAACAAAGTCCAATAATTGAAAGAAACATCAATAACCCAAATGAATATACATGGATACCTACTCTTTTAGACCTCCTGGCCCTGAACTGTCCTGAAACTGCCCACTATTTGGTGAAGACAGAAGCTGACATGGATGGCTAATAAGCAAAGAAGATGAACATTCACTCGAGAAGAGTAAAAATTCGGTTTACATGTCAGGATTATGACGTAATATTACTGTCAGGGGTGTTTAAATTTTAAATTTATCGTAATTTTTTATCTTATTTGATATTATTCTATTATATTAAATGATTAGTTGTAAAAATCGGATAAGAATATATAAGAATTTTTGATCTTTTAATTAAATCGAGTAGGAACATAGAATATTCATCAATTTTTACATTTCTATCTAATTTTACCAGCAAAAAATATATTTAACTTTTTTTTATATTTTTTTAATAATTATAAGAATATTTGTGTGATATAATTTATATTATAATATTGTTATTGTTGTGGATATTTGAATTGCTAAAATATGAACTTGTTTTTTGTGTAGGTTATATGGTTTGTGATAAATTAATAATTTATTGGAGCAGTTATGATTTTAATGTGTTTCATATAATTTAAACATAAAATAATTATTATTGTATTTGTGTAACAATTATGATGAATTAATGTTTATTCTTTCTTATATTTTATTGTAATTATTGTTGCAGTTGTTTTAGGTTTTAGTGTTATTAATTTATTGTGTTGTTAAATTAGTGCATGTTATTTAATTGAATTGTTAAAATGATTCAAAAATTAATAACTAAAAAAGTGTTTATCCGACTTCTTACTCGATTAATTGGGTAGAAAGTCGGATAGGAATACTACACCTGATCGAGTAGGTTAAGTTAAAAATTTTTTTTTTTGCAAAATATTAGGTAAGAAAACGAAATATTATATTTCCTATCCCTATGGTAGGGTGAATACCCCTAATCATTGTGTAATAATAAAATATTAAATGAATAAAATAAATCTCTTTTTGTTGCATGTCGATAGGTATTAGCCTGATAGAGAGAGACTGGGTGGGTATCATATTATACGGAGGAATATTTATTTTTTTGTGTAGAATTTATTTATTAATTTATTAAAATATTATTAGATGGTAATATTACGTAACAATGTTGACGTACGATAGCATAACCCATTAATGGATGACCTTTTTTTTATTCTAATCCTAATTTCATTTGTGAGAAATGTAATGATATTTTTTTTATCGATTATTCGAATCTAAATGCAAATATGTAATATGACACTTTACGAATTTGGAAAAAATACATATACGAATAATCAATATGATTATATTATCATTGTTAAAACATACCTTTGTTAGGGTTGTCAAAATGTGATGTTATACGACATAAACACGATACAAAATTATAGGATGTAAGTCTTCTTTAAACCACTCATTTAGTAAACAAGTTGACTCAATATAACACAATTAATAAATGAATTGAATATGTGTGAAATTAATAAAAAAAAATATACAACTCAATTCGTTTATATATAAATTAAACACAGTTCATACATAATATAAACTCGATATGACATAATTCATTAGACATAAATTAATCAACGAATCGAACATGAATGAAGTGTTTTTTTTACCATGAACCTGATTTAGCTGATACGATTAATATTTAGGATCTGAATTTTTAGGTTTAGTGAATTTGCACATAAATTTATGACAGCAAAATATGTGGAATATTCAAATGAAATTCAGGTACGGACTTTAAATCAAATTGAATTTATATCAAATAAAATCTAATTCAAACCCGTTTCGGTGACATCCTATATGTGACATAGGTGGGTGAACGAGAATCTAGGGAAAAGAAGCAAAGATGGGCACTTTTGTGGATGAAAATATTTCCCAGTTGGAAACTACTACCCTTTGGCGCCACCATCTCATCCCTTCAACCAAAACTCCCACCAGTGCTTATCACCACACATTATAATATACATCTTTCTACTTCAATTAACCCTTGTTTCTCCCAATAATATCCTCAGTGCCACTCCCCTTCCCCACCCTTATACAGTCCTTTCTTAGCCAAAGTGGAGACCCATTTTGGGTATTTCACTGGACGATGATAATTGTTTGTAAAGGCAGCGGAGAATCAGAGACAGAATGATTACAGAATGAAAGCTTTGAGCTTGTACTCTAGATGTGGATAATTCTAATTCAGTGTTGATTATAAAGAAAGAACATGATGTTGGAAAAAGGAAACAAAAAATAGGAGGTGACATGCCCATTTGGTCTTGTTTCACCTTCAAGAGAAAACTGCATGTGATTCTGTACCCAAAAGGATTCTTCAGCTACAACCATGGTGGATCTTGATCAGGAGAAAACAGTAACAGTATCACCCACAACTGTTAATATGGCTGCAACAAAGAAGAAGGAGCTTCTTTCCAATGCTATGAAGAGGACTAGTGAATGGTTTGCTTCCATTCTTTTTTTTTTTTTTCCTGTTTTCTTCAATCTTAATTTTCTTTTATTGAAACTTTTCTCTATAAATGTTGCTAATTTTAGTTTCTTTCTTTATGGTTGGAAAGATTCTGAAAAAAGGGTTATGTTGACCGTTATAATACTGAATGTTAGCAGGATTTTCTCACAAGAGATCCCGAGTGATGTGTCCATTCATGTCTCAGAAGCCTCATTTTCATTGCACAAGGTAGAACATAATCTTTGCTGGCCATGGTTCTCTTAGTGTTTGATAAAATTTTTCAGAGGAAGAACCTTTGGATGGTTTTGGTGTACAACTTTATCGATTATACTTGGACAACTCTCTAGGCTTAGGTGGACGTAGACAGACCTCTTAATGCATAATCTACCATGTTTATAGATAGAGTCAATGGTCACTCCACCATGGGAAGAGCCACTTCTTTCTTGCTTGGGGGTGCTTATTGCTCTCCAAACTGTGCTGGATAGTCACCCATCCCACGGCTCTTGACACCAACTCGTGGTGAATCCCAGGGACATAGTCAAAGTGCTTGATCCTTTGCGCCTTACTCGTAGCTTATCTTTGCGTATTGCAATCCAATTATTGAACTGGCAAAAGAAATAGCACGATTCTATATTATGTTTTTTGAGTAGTTGAAGAATCTCATTGTGCAATTCTTACTTCACTTGCAGTTTCCATTGGTCTCCAAGTGTGGCTACATTAGAAAATTGGTGTCAGAATCTACCGATGCTGATCTTTCAGTTATTGAAATCCCTGATGTTCCAGGAGGGGCAGAAGCCTTTGAACTCGCCGCAAAATTCTGTTATGGAATCAATTTCGAGATTGGTACTGAAAACATAGCCATGCTCAGATGTGTGGCAGAGTATTTAGAAATGACAGAGGACTATGCTGTTGGAAACTTAGTGGGAAGAACTGATGCCTACTTGAATGAAGTGGCACTCAAGAGCCTTGCAGGGGCAGTTTCCATCTTGCATTCATCGGAAAACCTCCTTCCAATGGCAGAGGAAGTGAAATTAGTGAGCCGATGCATCGACACAATTGCATATATAGTCTGCAAGGACACCCAATTTAGTTCTTCAGGCAGGGCAGAGAGTGGCACTGATGGTGTAAATTCTTCCACACAGTCTCAGACTAAACCAATTGTTGATTGGTGGGCTGAAGATTTAACTGTTCTTAGAATTGACATCTTCCAAAGGGTCCTAATTGCAATGCTGGCAAGAGGGTTCAAACAATATGCACTTGGTCCAATTCTTATGCTCTATGCTCAAAAATCTCTCCGAGGATTGGTGAGATCTCAGCCCGAGCACCTGAATTACTCTATATGTGTCTGATTGGATCAATCTTTCATTGCAGGAAGCATTTTTTTCATTGATATAGACTAAACGGAGGGTTTTTTTTTTAATTGCAGGAAATATTTGGAAAGGGGAGGAAGAAAATTGAACCGAGACAAGAGCACGAGAAGAGGGTAGTTTTAGAAACCATAGTTAGTCTTCTGCCAAGGGAGAAGAATGCAATGTCAGTTAGCTTTCTCTCAATGCTGCTTCGAGCTGCAATATATCTTGAAACAACAGTGGCTTGTCGGCTCGACTTGGAGAAGAGGATGGCCTCACAGCTAGGACAGGCTGTTTTGGATGATTTATTGATTCCTTCATTTTCCTTTACCGGGGACACATTGTTTGATGTTGATACTGTGCTGAGGATCATGATGAATTGCTTAGAATATGAATTAGAGGGTAGAAGTTTCGGCTTCAATGGGGATGAGGAGTATGTTTCTCCTTCTCCAAGTGACATGGAGCGAGTTGGGAAGCTAATGGACAACTACCTTGCGGAAATAGCCTCTGATCGTAACTTATCTGTTTCAAAGTTCATCAATCTTGCTGAAATTATCCCGGAACAATCGAGGATAACAGAGGATGGAATGTATAGAGCCATTGATATTTTCTTGAAGGTAAATTTCACTTTCCAATAACTCATCCACAATAAGCATAATTTTCTATGCTTTATCAATATTCTGGATAATCTTGAACATCATTTTTCACAATTCATACACTTGGTTGCAATATATGTAATTCATCTACTATCTCTTTACAAATAAACATCTAGTAGTTCTGTTGGGAAGAGGATTCTCTCTTTTTCTTTGTACAATAGTTCATTACTATTATAATGAAGAATCAACTATAATACTGAACATCAGTGTATCAAGATTTTGAGAAGAGATGCAGACTAGAACCCGGAAATGGGGACATTATAAATCGATTATTGACTTTGATGGCAGATTCCAAGATCTGTCTTTCTCTTCAAATTTGCATTCTAAAGTGAAATTGGAATATAAAACCTGTTAATACCACTCTTTAATGTTGGATGAGTTTTTTTTTTTTCTCACAAGAATCACATATTGATTGACCTCTATCTTTTGCAATTCACAGGCTCACCCTGCTCTAAGTGATTTGGAGAGGAAGAAAGTTTGCAGCGTGATGGACTGTCAAAAGCTATCTCGAGAGGCCTGTGCTCACGCTGCTCAAAATGATCGCCTTCCTGTTCAAACTGTTGTGCAAGTGCTTTACTACGAGCAGCAACGACTTCGAGAGGTCATGAATGGAGGACTCATAGGTCAAGAATCACCATCTCTCCCCCCAAACTTGAATTTATATCCCACTGATAAACTCCCTGTTTCAAATGAGCTCTCAAGCCTAAAAAGAGAAAACCAGGACCTGAAATTGGAGCTGGTGAAGATGAAAATGAGGTTGAAAGAAATGGAGAGACCAGTAGATAGATCAGGGGCAAGCAGTCCACTGGTGATCACTCTTCCATCAGTCAATAAACCGCCTCTACCCCGAAAATCATTCATGAGTTCTGTGTCCAGAAAGCTTGGAAAGCTGTATCCGTTTGGGCGCACTGATGGAGTCTCCTCAACCAATGCCAAAGGTCGTAATAGACCAAGTAAAAATTGGCGTCATTCTATATCTTGAGACAATTGGTTTGTCTCTGAGATCTGTTAGTATTTTCTGAGATTCACAAGCCTGTTGGATTGGTTTGAAGGCTTGGGAAGGAGGATTACAAGCTTGTGTATGTTTTTGTTCCTCTTTATCTCCTTATCTTCTGTATCATATGCTGTAAATTATATTCCATTGGTGTCATGTTTTCATTAGGTTCTGTGACTCAAAGCTGGTAAATAGAAAGTGATGAAGGATCAAGCATATTGTTTCTCAGATTGTTGTTTTCTCTGATCTGGGATTGCAATATTGATGTGGAAAATGTATAATTAAATCCCAAAAAAAAAAAAAAAAAAAAACAGTACTAACATTATATCCATAAGAGAATAAGCGAAAAAAGGGGATCTATATTGATATAATTAGCTCTTTCATTGGTAATTTCAAGAGGTTTTCAGATAAGATTTGCAAATTCTGTAATTTTTCTACTTTTGGATATTGGTACGTTTGGATTTGAGGATGAATTGATGAATGATGTGCATTAGGCACTCTTTGTAATTTTTTTTTCCAGCGTTGTGCTACAGTGACCATAAAAAGGGACTAATTAAGGACCAAATCATAATACGTAAAATTGAAATTTATCAGCACTTGCACCGCATCATTTGGTTTTTATTTTTCCTCTCTTTTCGGTCAGTCTAGCAATTGTCCTTTTTAACGAGGAAAGCATTGAGGATAAAAAGAAAACCACAACTAAGATTGAGATCTGTTATCTTTCAACATTTTTGATAGCTAGCTTCAACGGTAGTTCAAGTGAAAATAGAGATGAGATGTAAACTTAGATATCCTGAGTTCAAATTTTAGTAATATCTTGACATCAGACCATAAGGAATTTATTTCTCACGAAGAGCCTAGTTCCGGCATGGATGACTTGTCTTTGATTAGACTAGAGAGGGAATTAGTCAAAACTTTTGACAGCTCAATGTAGGGTCCTCCATGTGGGTCTAGTCTAATACAGTGTTCTCAAAATACAGTGATTCTATCACTTATCTCAAAATAAAGGGAGCTTTGGAAAAGAATAGGAACTGAAATACATTGTAATAGCAAGGGTGTGGGATCTGTTTAGAATGATTTGAATTCTTCTACATAGAAAGCATAGGAAAAGCATGATACTGGATAGATGGACAAGCTTGCATTGGTGGATATCTGATGTCTGAAGCTAATATAAAGCTTATGGGATGATGCTTCCAAACGGTGGAAGCTTCAGGAGANAATTGTAATAGCAAGGGTGTGGGATCTGTTTAGAATGATTTGAATTCTTCTACATAGAAAGTATAGGAAAAGCATGATACTGGATAGATGGACAAGCTTGCATTGGTGGATATCTGATGTCTGAAGCTAATATAAAGCTTATGGGATGATGCTTCCAAACGGTGGAAGCTTCAGGAGAATATTGGACTTGGAGCGATAGCAAATATTTATCTTCCCAAACAATTCTCAGCGAATTCGATTCTAAAAATCAACCTCTAAAAATAGGGATAAAACTGCTCATCACTCATATACTTCAGATTTGGCTATAGCCGAAAATCTTATACATTAAATGCAATATATGCTATATCATAGGATATGAGAACAATTACAAGGGCAGGACTTATTCACAGCAATTATTCAAGTTGAGCCTAAGATATTAGCAACGGAAACCTAGTGCTCACCTTGTGGCAGACAAACATATTAGCTCTTCCAATCATTGTTGGTGGGGTGAGAGATTCCATGTTTGTGAGAAAAAAGTTAAAAAAACATTAAAGAGAGTTGGAAGTGTAGGAAAAAATTTGGTGAGTTTAACAAGTGATAGTATTATGTGGTGTGTATATTTAATGAGAGGCTGTCACAAAATCAACTTCTGGCACACATAGGTGACAGATTGACAGCCATTCATTGAGAATGTAAATATTATGTTGGTGATGTATATCACATGACACTGTCATACAGTGTCTTAAGCCTGCACAAAAATTTCTCAATAGTATTGACATATATATTATCTACTTTAGTTTTTTAAGCAAGTTTTGAAAATGTTTGGATCAATATCCCCACCTATTTCCACAAAAATATGGAATGTAACAATGCCAACACGTCACTATTATCAAGTGGTGTCAATGTCACCATCTAATAATAATCTAACATGAAAACAAATAAACCCCATTCAAGTAAGTAATTTTTTTGTCCATGTAAGAAAATAATTAACTTATATAAATAAATGAAATTAACTTTACCAATTTATAAATTTATTATTGTATAATAACACCACGTTAAATCAGTCATACCATGCTCCTTGATGCTGTCAATGTTGTTTATCTGAAGTATGAATCTTGCAGTATAAAGTTTTTAGGGTTTTTTGGAAGCTGATACACTAAATCAGACATAATTGTAAAAAAATATATAGAACAAAATGTGTTGTAAAAAGTACGCTACTGAGATATAAAGACTGAACTGCCCATTTCCTAAAATTTATTTTCCAAAATTAGTTTTAGGAATATATCATAATTAATTAATTAGACACACAATGATAATGGTTAACCGCTGAAATATATGAATATTTATTCGTAAAACTCTTCATCTTCGGAAAATGTTTGGGCTTCTTCTTCCTCTCTAAAAACCATTTCATATTCCTAGCGATAAGCCCTAAAATCGTTTCCTAAACATCTATAGGGTTTCGTCTTTGAAGGAAAAATCTTATTGTTCAACCCATTTGATGTAAGATCGTCAACAACATCTATTTTTCAAAGATTTGTTTGCCATTTAAAGATACATACGAACTTCGATATTTGAAAACCAGAATCAGTTGTTGAAAGTTGGTTGTTGGCCTATGTGAAATATGATATTTCTACCATGTTAATTTATTGTGTGTGAATAAATTGTGTGTATCTCCTTAATACTGACTGTGTTTTCCCCATAGTGTAACAAAGATAGTGTAACAATATACTATAACAAAAATAATGTTTAGTGATTTTGTAGATGTAATAAATAATTCAAAACAAAGATGAACTGTTTGAATGAAATTATATGCAAATATATGTCTGACAAAATGTAATAGTATAATATTTTGTGTAAGTGTCTTGTTACACTGTTGTTGTTACACTGTTATGGTGTTTGCATATTAAAAAATAGAATAGCCACCTTGAAAATGATAGACATAAATCTAATGAAGTCATGAATTCAAATCTTGTAATTGTTTAGATTGAATGATAAGGACGGAATAATTTTTTGAGACTTGCATTGATAAAAGGCTTCTGGGCCGAAGATGAAGAAGAAAACAAAAGATACTATTGCAAAATTTAAAATTTNTGCATTGGTGGATATCTGATGTCTGAAGCTAATATAAAGCTTATGGGATGATGCTTCCAAACGGTGGAAGCTTCAGGAGAATATTGGACTTGGAGCGATAGCAAATATTTATCTTCCNTAAAATTCAAACTAACTGATTTATTCTTAAAATAAACGGAAGAATCAAAGAATTAAATTTTCCATAAATTAGAAGAATTTTAATGCATACATTTATCCTCAAAAAAAAAAACACAGAAGGATCAAATTTTTCATTAAATTAGGAGATTTTTAATGCATACATGAAAAAAAAATCAGGAATAAAGGGAGAACACAAATGTCAAAGAAAAATTCAAAAATTTTAAATTATGTACTTGGACACAAATAAGAACTAAAATTAATGACTTTTTTTTCTATATTTTTTTATAATTAATTCCAATTTGATGCACCCCTTTTAATTTACNCCCAAACAATTCTCAGCGAATTCGATTCTAAAAATCAACCTCTAAAAATAGGGATAAAACTGCTCATCACTCATATACTTCAGATTTGGCTATAGCCGAAAATCTTATACATTAAATGCAATATATGCTATATCNTCCAAACTATTCTCAGCGAATTCGATTCTAAAAATCAACCTCTAAAAATAGGGATAAAACTGCTCATCACTCATATCCTTCAGATTTGGCTATAGCCGAAAATCTTATACATTAAATGCAATATATGCTATATCATAGGATATGAGAACAATTACAAGGGCAGGACTTATTCACAGCAATTATTCAAGTTGAGCCTAAGATATTAGCAACGGAAACCTAGTGCTCACCTTGTGGCAGACAAACATATTAGCTCTTCCAATCATTGTTGGTGGGGTGAGAGATTCCATGTTTGTGAGAAAAAAGTTAAAAAAACATTAAAGAGAGTTGGAAGTGTAGGAAAAAATTTAGTGAGTTTAACAAGTGATAGTATTATGTGGTGTGTATATTTAATGAGAGGCTGTCACAAAATCAACTTCTGGCACACATAGGTGACAGATTGACAGCCATTCATCGAGAATGTAAATATTATGTTGGTGATGTATATCACATGACACTGTCATACAGTGTCTTAAGCCTGCACAAAAATTTCTCAATAGTATTGACATATATATTATCTACTTTAGTTTTTTAAGCAAGTTTTGAAAATGTTTGGATCAATATCCCCACCTATTTCCACAAAAATATGGAATGTAACAATGCCAACACGTCACTATTATCAAGTGGTGTCAATGTCACCATCTAATAATAATCTAACATGAAAACAAATAAACCCCATTCAAGTAAGTAATTTTTTTGTCCATGTAAGAAAATAATTAACTTATATAAATAAATGAAATTAACTTTACCAATTTATAAATTTATTATTGTATAATAACACCACGTTAAATCAGTCATACCATGCTCCTTGATGCTGTCAATGTTGTTTATCTGAAGTATGAATCTTGCAGTATAAAGTTTTTAGGGTTTTTTGGAAGCTGATACACTAAATCAGACATAATTGTAAAAAAATATATAGAACAAAATGTGTTGTAAAAAGTACGCTACTGAGATATAAAGACTGAACTGCCCATTTCCTAAAATTTATTTTCCAAAATTAGTTTTAGGAATATATCATAATTAATTAATTAGACACACAATGATAATGGTTAACCGCTGAAATATATGAATATTTATTCGTAAAACTCTTCATCTTCGGAAAATGTTTGGGCTTCTTCTTCCTCTCTAAAAACCATTTCATATTCCTAGCGATAAGCCCTAAAATCGTTTCCTAAACATCTATAGGGTTTCGTCTTTGAAGGAAAAATCTTATTGTTCAACCCATTTGATGTAAGATCGTCAACAACATCTATTTTTCAAAGATTTGTTTGCCATTTAAAGATACATACGAACTTCGATATTTGAAAACCAGAATCAGTTGTTGAAAGTTGGTTGTTGGCCTATGTGAAATATGATATTTCTACCATGTTAATTTATTGTGTGTGAATAAATTGTGTGTATCTCCTTAATACTGACTGTGTTTTCCCCATAGTGTAACAAAGATAGTGTAACAATATACTATAACAAAAATAATGTTTAGTGATTTTGTAGATGTAATAAATAATTCAAAACAAAGATGAACTGTTTGAATGAAATTATATGCAAATATATGTCTGACAAAATGTAATAGTATAATATTTTGTGTAAGTGTCTTGTTACACTGTTGTTGTTACACTGTTATGGTGTTTGCATATTAAAAAATAGAATAGCCACCTTGAAAATGATAGACATAAATCTAATGAAGTCATGAATTCAAATCTTGTAATTGTTTAGATTGAATGATAAGGACGGAATAATTTTTTGAGACTTGCATTGATAAAAGGCTTCTGGGCCGAAGATGAAGAAGAAAACAAAAGATACTATTGCAAAATTTAAAATTCAAACTTCAAACTAACTGATTTATTCTTAAAATAAACGGAAGAATCAAAGAATTAAATTTTCCATAAATTAGAAGAATTTTAATGCATACATTTATCCTCAAAAAAAAAAACACAGAAGGATCAAATTTTTCATTAAATTAGGAGATTTTTAATGCATACATGAAAAAAAAATCAGGAATAAAGGGAGAACACAAATGTCAAAGAAAAATTCAAAAATTTTAAATTATGTACTTGGACACAAATAAGAACTAAAATTAATGACTTTTTTTTCTATATTTTTTTATAATTAATTCCAATTTGATGCACCCCTTTTAATTTACCGAATTTTTTATTAGCAGACGAGATGGTTATTTTGTGTAGGGAGGAGCTTAAGGGTCGGCAATGGGCCAGGCCTAATCGGACCAACGTAAAACGGATCAAGGCATGCCGTGGACTGGACAGTTGCCTACTCAATGGGCCTGCCAACTACCAATCATACTAATCAGAACCGCTTTTTAGGGGGTTATCCATAGGACATATTATCGAGCTATGCATGGTATACCATGTCCGATATGGTCTGGATTGGGCAGTAATTTCATTTAAGGGTAAATTGTAAGGGGTACACCAAATTAGATTTATTTGGTAAAAAATACACACTAAAAAATATAGGGTTATTAAGTCCTTAATTTTGATACTTATTTGTATCTAAGTATACAATTTGAATTTGCCTAATTTTTTTGTGATATTTTGTCCTCCATTTATCCATGTGTATGATCTTTGGAAAGTGGTACATTACATATCTCCTAGTTTTATGATAGAACTTTAGTTTNTGAGAATGTAAATATTATGTTGGTGATGTATATCACATGACACTGTCATACAGTGTCTTAAACCTGCACAAAAATTTCTCAATAGTATTGACATATATATTATCTACTTTAGTTTTTTAAGCAAGTTTTGAAAATGTTTGGATCAATATCCCCACCTATTTCCACAAAAATATGGAATGTAACAATGCCAACACGTCACTATTATCAAGTGGTGTCAATGTCACCATCTAATAATAATCTAACATGAAAACAAATAAACCCCATTCAAGTAAGTAATTTTTTTGTCCATGTAAGAAAATAATTAACTTATATAAATAAATGAAATTAACTTTACCAATTTATAAATTTATTATTGTATAATAACACCACGTTAAATCAGTCATACCATGCTCCTTGATGCTGTCAATGTTGTTTATCTGAAGTATGAATCTTGCAGTATAAAGTTTTTAGGGTTTTTTGGAAGCTGATATACTAAATCAGACATAATTGTAAAAAAATATATAGAACAAAATGTGTTGTAAAAAGTACGCTACTGAGATATAAAGACTGAACTGCCCATTTCCTAAAATTTATTTTCCAAAATTAGTTTTAGGAATATATCATAATTAATTAATTAGACACACAATGATAATGGTTAACCGCTGAAATATATGAATATTTATTCGTAAAACTCTTCATCTTCGGAAAATGTTTGGGCTTCTTCTTCCTCTCTAAAAACCATTTCATATTCCTAGCGATAAGCCCTAAAATCGTTTCCTAAACATCTATAGGGTTTCGTCTTTGAAGGAAAAATCTTATTGTTCAACCCATTTGATGTAAGATCGTCAACAACATCTATTTTTCAAAGATTTGTTTGCCATTTAAAGATACATACGAACTTCGATATTTGAAAACCAGAATCAGTTGTTGAAAGTTGGTTGTTGGCCTATGTGAAATATGATATTTCTACCATGTTAATTTATTGTGTGTGAATAAATTGTGTGTATCTCCTTAATACTGACTGTGTTTTCCCCATAGTGTAACAAAGATAGTGTAACAATATACTATAACAAAAATAATGTTTAGTGATTTTGTAGATGTAATAAATAATTCAAAACAAAGATGAACTGTTTGAATGAAATTATATGCAAATATATGTCTGACAAAATGTAATAGTATAATATTTTGTGTAAGTGTCTTGTTACACTGTTGTTGTTACACTGTTATGGTGTTTGCATATTAAAAAATAGAATAGCCACCTTGAAAATGATAGACATAAATCTAATGAAGTCATGAATTCAAATCTTGTAATTGTTTAGATTGAATGATAAGGACGGAATAATTTTTTGAGACTTGCATTGATAAAAGGCTTCTGGGCCGAAGATGAAGAAGAAAACAAAAGATACTATTGCAAAATTTAAAATTCAAACTTCAAACTAACTGATTTATTCTTAAAATAAACGGAAGAATCAAAGAATTAAATTTTCCATAAATTAGAAGAATTTTAATGCATACATTTATCCTCAAAAAAAAAAACACAGAAGGATCAAATTTTTCATTAAATTAGGAGATTTTTAATGCATACATGAAAAAAAAATCAGGAATAAAGGGAGAACACAAATGTCAAAGAAAAATTCAAAAATTTTAAATTATGTACTTGGACACAAATAAGAACTAAAATTAATGACTTTTTTTTCTATATTTTTTTATAATTAATTCCAATTTGATGCACCCCTTTTAATTTACCGAATTTTTTATTAGCAGACGAGATGGTTATTTTGTGTAGGGAGGAGCTTAAGGGTCGGCAATGGGCCAGGCCTAATCGGACCAACGTAAAACGGATCAAGGCATGCCGTGGACTGGACAGTTGCCTACTCAATGGGCCTGCCAACTACCAATCATACTAATCAGAACCGCTTTTTAGGGGGTTATCCATAGGACATATTATCGAGCTATTGCATGGTATACCATGTCCGATATGGTCTGGATTGGGCAATAATTTCATTTAAGGGTAAATTATAAGGGGTACACCAAATTAGATTTATTTGGTAAAAAATACACACTAAAAAATATAGGGTTATTAAGTCCTTAATTTTGATACTTATTTGTATCTAAGTATACAATTTGAATTTGCCTAATTTTTTTGTGATATTTTGTCCTCCATTTATCCATGTGTATGATCTTTGGAAAGTGGTACATTACATATCTCCTAGTTTTATGATAGAACTTTAGTTTTTAATGCACCTTGATTCATGTGTATTTGTTTTTAATATATATATATATGTATATGTATTTATATATGTATATAAATAATTGTATATATATAAATACATATATTTATTGATGATACCTCAAAATAAACCTCAAATGCCAGCTTAGGATGTCAGCTCAGCCCAGGAGGTCAGACTAGACAAATAGAACTCGGAAGAGTAGAGCTGGAGGTCCCTTCGAGATAAGCAAGGGTAATAACAACCAAGGCAACAACTGAAAGATCACGAAAGATTCCTAAAAGTGTTAGGAAGCTATAATCAAGGCACTTAATCTCAACTCAACCAAGATCTTCTCCTAGAATTAGGGAGAATCCCACGAAGTAAGGGCAAAAATCTNATATGAATCTTGCAGTATAAAGTTTTTAGGGTTTTTTGGAAGCTGATATACTAAATCAGACATAATTGTAAAAAAATATATAGAACAAAATGTGTTGTAAAAAGTACGCTACTGAGATATAAAGACTGAACTGCCCATTTCCTAAAATTTATTTTCCAAAATTAGTTTTAGGANTAGGGAATGACCCTATAAATGCACTGTAACTCCTCCTAACATAGGGAGGACCCTAGTGGCAAGAGAAAGCCATAGCAGCTTTGTAATCATAGTGAATAAAATAGGGAATGACCCTATATTGATGATACCTCAAAATAAACCCCAAATGCCAGCTTAGGAGGTCAACTCAGCCTAGGAGGTCAGACTAGATGAACAAAACTCGGAAGAGTAGAACTGGAGGTCCCTTCGAGATAAGCAAGGGCAATAACAACCAAGGCAACAACTGGAAGATCACGAGAGGTTCCTAAAAGCGTTAGGAAGCTATAATCAAGACACTTAATCTCAACCAACCAAGATCTTCTCCTAGAATTAGGGAGAATCCCACAAAATAAGGGCAAGAATCTCAGCTAGGATCCCACTTAGTAGGGAATGACCCTATAAATGCACTGTAACACCTCCTAACATAGGGAGGACCCTAGTGGCAAGAGAAAGTCATAACAACTTTGTAATCATAGTGAATAAAATAGAAGGAGCAAGAACCTCCATTGAAGAGTGGACTAGTTGAGCTCTTGAGCCGGTGAACTACTATTTTTTTATTGTGTGCACCCCGTTAATTCCCTGAATATTTTATTAGTTAGCATCATATACGAGCCTCGTAGTTCTGATCCACGCTCACCTCATATTATTTTCAACTTAAGCTCTTCCACGTTGGTATACACCATCAGTTTGGCGCCATCTATGGGAACGACTGTTTCTGTTACGAATAAAGCTGATTTTTCAGTGACTGATGGTATCAACGTGAAATTTGAGCCAAAGTCAGACCAATCCTTTACGGATGCAAGATCAACAGAAAATCGCAAATAACAGACAATCCAAAAATGCNGTGAAATTTGAGCCAAAGTCAGACCAATCCTTTACGGATGCAAGATCAACAGAAAATCGCAAATAACAGACAATCCAAAAATGCTCAAGAAGCAAATCCCCCCATGGGGGGCCCTCTCATTAATAATGAAATGGAGGCCCTTCATCTTATCAATGAACGTCTGATAAAACAGAACGAAGAGCTCTTAAAGCTCCTACAACGCCCATAGGAGGCGCGACCGGCCCAAGGAGGCCAGAATAATCCACCACCAAGGGAGCAACCGCATCTCGACCCCCTTAGAGAAGTTAATGAGGTGGGAGGGAATAGCCAGATCTTGGGGCAAGAACCTCGCCTGTCCCCTAGGAATGGTCATAACGAGGAAGGACAACAGTTCAACTCAGAATCCTTGAAGGTGGATGTCCCAGGCCAAAAATTTGCTATTACAACCTTCATAGCAGGTCTGGGAGTTCAGTCAAAAGATCTGATATTTTTCATCTCAAAGAACCCCCAGGCTAGTATAGCGGAGGTGCTCGTCAAAGCAGAAAAGTACATAAATGGTGAGGAAGCACTCCTCTCCAAGGTTGGGAGCTCTTCGTCGAGAAAGGAGAAAGGGAAGAAAGAAAAGAAGAGAGAACGAAGTCCCAGAAACGAAAGAGAACGAGACAGGTCTCCAAGAAGAGACAAAGAGCGTTCCCCGAAGAGAAGGGGAAATGCCAGGGATTACCTCGGCCCTCCACAACCAGAGCTACAACCAAGGTATGCACCCCAGTAGCTCACTCCCCTAACTACTACGGTGTTTCAGATACTGTATGAGGTGCAAAATGAGAAGTTCTTAAGGTGGCCACCCCGAATGAAAGTAGATCCGGCAAAAAGGGATCATACGAAGTATTGTGACTTCCACAGAGACCATGGTCATCACACCGACAACTGTATCTAATTGAAGAGGAAAATAGAATTTTTAATCCAACGAGGACAGCTACGACGCTATATGGCCAATGGTAATCAAAATCGAGCTCTCCCACCCCCACCCCCTCAGCGTCAAGCACCAGAACCACACTAGTAACCTATAGGGGAGATCAGAGTGATATCTGGAGGATTTGCCAAAGGATGAGGGTCCAGTTCTGCCAGAAAGGCCTACTTGCGAAAAATCAGAGCCACAGAAGCTCCTGAAGTAGATACTGTGTCTAAATCTCCACGATTAGACACGGCTATCACTTTCTCAGATTCAGATCTAGAGGGCTGCTAACATCCCCACGATGATCCTTTGATGGTAAGAGCTATGGTAGCCAATAGGACTATCCATCGTGTTTTGATTAACAATGGCAGCTCGGCAGACATCATTTTTGTTTTTGCTTTCGACAAAATGGATATAGGGAGGGAAAAACTTGAACCAGTAAATGCCCACTTATTGGGATTCTCAGGAGAAAGGGTGCTGCCCCTGAGGTCAATCTAACTCATCTTAACCTTAGGTGACCCACCCTGTCAGACTACTATAACTGGGAAATTCCTAGTGGTTGATACACCTTCAGCATACAATATACTCCTTGGAAGACCCTCGCTCAATTCTATAAGGGCTATTCCCTCTGCCTATCACCTTGTAATAAAGTTTCCAACAAAAAACGGAGTTGGAGTGGTCTGAGGAGACCAGCGCGTAGCACAGGAATGCTACATGGCATCCATGAGAAATAAGGAGGTTGAGAGCATCCAATTGGATGAGCTTGACATGAAGGATGGACTCGAGACTAGGCCAACACCATCAGAAGAGCTGAAACCTGTTCAAATCGATGAGGAGCCAGAGCATCTTGTTTATGTTGGATCCAAGCTGAGCAAGGAGATCAAGGATCTCCTCATCCAATTCCTGAAAAGGAACAAAGAAATTTTTGCATAGAAGCAAGAGGACATGAAAGGGATTGATCCCTCTGTCATCACTCACAAGCTCAGCGTGAATCTAGCTTGTAAGCCCGTTAAGCAGAAGAGGAGGAGCTTCGCCTCGGAGTGTCAGAAAGCCATCAACAAAGAGGTCGGCAAGTTCCTTCACGCGAAAGCCATTCGAGAAGTGGATTACCCAGTCTGGCTAGCCAATGCAGTCCTAGTCAAGAAGACAAATGGCAAATGACGTCTTTGCATTGACTTTACAGACCTCAACTGTGCTTGCCTAAAAGATAGTTTTCCTTTACCCTGGATAGATTTGATTGTAGATGCCACTACGGGACATGAGCTTCTCAGCTTCATGGATGATCAGATTAGGATGGATCCCAGTGACCAAGAGAAGACCTCATTTATAACCAAGCAAGGGACGTACTGCAATCAAGAGATGCCTTTCGGGTTAAAAAATGCAGGAACCACTTACTAGCGCCTGGTGAATAAGATGTTTCAAAAACAGATTGGGACCACCATGGAGGTCTATATTGACGACATGCTGGTCAAGTCACTGAAGGCAGAGCTCCACATTGGGCACCTAACAGAGTCGTTTCAGGTCCTGAGAGAATACAAGATGAAGCTCAACCCTGCTAAGTGTGCCTTTGGGGTGTTGGTAGAAAAGTTTATGGGATTCATAGTTAATAGCAGAGGGATAGAGGCTAACTCAGAGAAGGTAAAAGCAGTGTTGGATATGCAGCCTCCCTCCAACACGAGGGAAACAACATTTAACTGGGAGAATAGTTGCCCTGAGTCGCTTCGTTTTCAAATCAAGTGACAAGGGTCAGCCCTTCTTTCGAGTCTTAAAGAAAGCTTTTCAATAGGATGCTCGGTGTGAAGAAGCCTTCAAAGTATTGAAAGAATACTTGAGTTCCCCACCTGTCTTGGTAAGTCCGTTAGAAGGAGAAGTACTTATTCTTTACCTGGCTGTCTCAGAGTTCTCAACCAGCGCAGCGCTAGTAAAGGAGAAGGACAGAGCTCAGCAACCAGTTTACTACTGCAGCCGAGCTCTGAGGGGGGCAGAAGAAAGGTATTCCAAAATAGAAAAACTCGTTTTAGCCTTAGTGACAACTGTCAGGAGACTAAGACCCTACTTCCAGGCACATACTATCGAAGTCCCAACAGATCAACCTATGAATTAGGTGCTGCACAAGCCAGAATCTTTGGGAAGACTGGTTAAATAGGCTGTTGAACTTAGCGAGTTTGACATCAGATACAAGCCAAGGACAACTATTAAGGGGCAGATATTGGCAGATTTCATTGCAGAATTCACAACTGAGATACCTATAGAGACAACGCAGTTAGTACCTGACCTCCCCACGTGAAAACTTTCAGTAGATGAAGTTGCTAATGCTCAGGGTAGTGGAGTTGATTTGATTTTGACCTCCTCTAATGAGATAGATGTTGAATACGCACTAAGATTTGGATTCAAAGCTTCAAACAATGAAGCCGAGTATGAGGCAGTCATAGCAGGGCTCAGCTTAGCTCATTCAATGAAAGTCGAGCAACTAGAGATCTGTAGTGACTCACAACTTGTGGTGAAACAGATAGAGGGTGCTGTACGAGGCTAAGGGTGAGAATATGGTCCTTTATCTTAAGAAGGTGCAAGAATTGATCACGAAATTTGTGCAAGTAAAGATCAGACATGTCCCTAAAACTGAAAATTTGAGAGCAGACATTTTGGCAAAGTTGGCAACAACTTCTCAAGAAAATCTGGATAGGTTGATCCCCGTGGAGCATCTGGCGAAACCATCTGTGTGTATTGAGAATGAAGAAATTTTTCATGTGCAGAGTCCATCAAGCTGGATGAACCCTATCGTGGAGTATCTCCAGAACGGGACCTTACCAGAAGACAACAAGGAAGCAGCAAAGCTGAGAACCAGGTCAGCTAGATTTTTCATTTTGCAGGGAAACTTGTATAGACGAGGTTTTTCAGCCCCACTCCTCAAATGCGTGGAGAACGAGGACACTAATTATATACTTAGGGAAATTCACAAAGGAGTCTGTGGCAATCACATCGAAGCTCGGGCTTTGGCAGGAAAGACATTAAGGTAGGTGTATTACTGACCCACTTTGCTCAAGGATTCAACAGACCTGGTCAGAAATACAAGGCTTGCCAGATGCATGCCAACATTCTTCACTGTCCATCAGAGTTCCTGACCTCAGTGATAAGCCCTTGGTCATTCCAACAGTGGGGTCTAGATATACTAGAGCCTCTTCCCACTGGTGTGGGACAATGCAAGTTCGCCATTGTAGGGGTGGATTACTTTACCAAATGGACGGAGGTAGAGCCCTTAGCAGCCATTACAGAACAAAAAGTTCAGAATTTTACCTAGAAATCCATAATCTGACGATTTGGGATCTCGAGAGCAATTCTGTCGGATAATAGAAAGCAGTTCGATAACCCGAAGTTCAAAAACTTCTCTGCCGAGCTCGGAATAAAGAATTATTTTTCTGCCCCAGCTTATCCTCAGTCTAATAGACAAGCAGAAGTCACGATTAGGATTACAAAGTCCGCCCTGAAGACCAAGCTGGACAATCTGAAGGGTAAATGAGTGGAGCACCTCCCAGAAGTACTATGGGCTTATAGGACAACCACTAGGTCAGCAACGCAAGAGACTCCATTTGCTTTGGCTTTCGGTTCTTAGGCAGTGGTGCCTGTCGAAGTTGGGCTCCCTTCACTTAGAACAGAATTAGCAAACGGAGAAAACAATGATAATTCCCTTCTGCTAAGTTTGGATCTATTGGAAGAAAAGAGGGAGGCAACACTGAACAACATAAAGAGCTACCAAAGAAAGACAGCTAGGTACTACGACAGGAAGGTCAAGCATAGGAGTTTCAAGGTTGGAGATCTGGTGCTAAGGAAGCTTCTGCTGGCAAGAAAGAATCCCACTCATGGGAAACTGGGGCCTAACTGGGAAGGTCCATACATAGTCTCTCGAGTAATTAGACCGGGAAATTATGAGTTACAAACGGAAGAAGGGAAAGTCTTGCCCCATTCCTGGAATGTAGAACATCTTAGAAAATTTTTTTTAGTAAGTTTATCTTGTATTATGAACCATTGTTAAAAAAGTAGCAAGTTTGTGATTCATCTATCCTTATGAGCACGCAAAAAAAAAAAGAGCCCTGGAGCTCAGTATGAATTCATTAGTTCATAAAAGAGCCTTAGAGCTTACGATGAATTCATTAGTTCATAAAAAGAGCCTTAGAGTTCACGATGAGCTCATTAGTTCACAAAGAGAGCCTTAGAGCTCAATATGAACTTATTAGTTCACAAAATGAGCCATAGAGCTCACGATGAACTCATCAGTTCATAAAAAGATTCCTGGAGATCAGTATGAACTCATTAGTTCATAAAAAGGCCTTAAAGCTCGCGACGAACTCAT
>CAUOFW020001358.1:589719-616722 GCA_963454935.2 Ilex paraguariensis
GGGGGGGGGGGGGGGGGGGGCAACTGATGATACCTCAAAATAAACCTCAAATGCCAGCTCAGCTCAGCCTAGGAGGTCAGATTAGACGAACAGAACTCGAAAGAGTAGAGTTGGAGGTCCCTTCGAGATAAGCAGGGACAATAACAACCAAGGCAACAACTGGAAGATCACGAGAGGTTCCTAAAAGCGTTAGGAAGCTATAATCAAGATACCTAATCTCAACTAACCAAGATTTTCTCCTAGAATTAGGGAGAATCCCACAAAGTAAGGACAAGAATCTCGGCCAGGATCCCACTTAGCAGGGAATGACCCTATAAATGCACTGTAACACCTCCAAACATAGGGAGGACCCTAGTGGCAAGAGAAAGTCATAGCAACTTTGTAATCATAGTGAATAAAATAGAAGGAGCAAGAACCTCCATTGAAGAGTGGACTAGCCGAGCTCTTGAGCCGGTGAACCACTATATTTTTACTATGTGCACCCCGTTAATTCCCTGAATATTTTATCAGTTAGCATCATATACGAGCCTTTTAGTTCTGATCCACGCTCACCTCACATTACTTTCATCTTAAGCTCTTCCACGTTGGTATACACCATCATATATTAATAAATACATATATACGTATTTGTATATATATATATATATATATATTTGTATTTATATGTATACAAGTATGTACATACGTATAAATATAAATATATATACGTGTAAAGTGTAACATTGAAAGTGTAAAGTGTAAAGTATTATCTTATGTCTCACTTTTCTTAATGGAAAGTGTAAAATGTTATAGGGTAATATTGAAAGTAACAATAACAGTGTAGCAATAACAATGTAACAAACTATTTACATAAGGTCAGGGGAGACATTACCTAAAATGTTACAAAAACAGAATGTACATGTCTCATCTTACACTAAAAATGCTAATTAATTGAGAAAATGTGAAAGTGTTACACTTTCAATGTTAACATATAACATTTCACACTTTTTATTAAGTAAGGTGAGACATAATGTAATACTTTACATTTTATACTTTCAATGTTACACTTTACACGTATATACAGACTTGTATATGTACTTATATATATATATGTATTTATATATGTATATACATATTTATATATACGTATATAATATACATAAATAAATAAATAAATATATATATATATATATACACACACACACACACAAGTATAAATATAAATATATATACGTATTTATATATACTTGTTTATATGTATTTATATATACTTGTTATATATATATACATGAATCAATGTGTATTAAATATTAAAGTTCTCTCATAAAATTAAGAGATATTTAATGCACCATTTTTCCTAAAATGGACATTTATGTCTTTGTATCTAATTAGTGTACCTTTTTTCAAAATATTTTTTAATATGTACTTTTTGTCAAATAAGTCTAATTAGGTATACCGACTTCCAAAAACCCCTTGATTTAATTATGTTGTTGTGATCGTAACTCTTAGAACCCACATACTATAAACTTCTGAAATTTTTTATTTCATGTTAACTAAACACATGAAATTTTTTAAAATTTTCTCTTTTTTGTATTTTTTATCATTATCCGGTTAAACAAACAGATCCTTAGTAACCCTCCACCAACCCAGCTTATTTGAACCCGTGGCTGGTAATTGACCTACGCCCACACGCAAAGTCTTCTCTCCAGGAGGGAGTTAAATCTAGGGAAGGTGGCCCAAAGAGCATTTTTACCTTGTGAGTATTGAATATTTGACCAATGCCTAATGCCAACTTAAGGCATCTGTTAAGTGACCGACTACCACTTGAGCTAATTGCTTGGGGTTAAAATTCTATTACTTCACACATCATTATGTTTACAAATTATGTTAATTTTTTATATTAAGATAACATTACTCATANTTAAAATTCTACTACTTGATACATCATTATGTTTACAAATTATGTTAATTTTTTATATTAAGATAACATTACTCATAAAATTATGCTACGAAATCAGTTAAAGAAAGTAGTGCAACCATAGATATTCACTCAAAAGCGCTAGTCAAGGAGTTATCGTCATTGCTCTTACATATATACCCAATATGAAATTCAATACACGCCAATAAAGGTCATTGGAGAGGCGTTGTAAGATTCAGCATACCCAGTCTGAAGATATTTCTATGTCATTTTCAAACTAAAAACTTGGAAAATCCAAGGATGTTGATTTACTCTATCTTGTCCAAGTTGCTCTTCAACATCAGAACCGTTTTTTCTTCCCTTCCCCCATTTGTGTCTAAATGATTCTTCTTCTCTGATTGTATTTGTCTCTCTCCTTTGATGTGTCCCTAAACTTGTCCTCTTTATATAATTGGATCCAGATGATGAAGAAGAAAAACTGAGCCCAGAATCTGAATTTAATGGTGTCTCATCAGTTTTCCTATTCCTTCGATTGTAACTCGTGGGGCCCAATGTTAGCTGGATGTCACTTTCATCTTCCATCTCTAACAATCCATCACCGTCTGATTCCACATCTTCATGATCAGCAGGCAGTTCCAAGTCAAGCTTAATCTGTTGAGGCTTTTGATGCCTATCATGATGATAATCAATCGTCGCAATGTTTTTCATAAGCATTTTCTGGATTCGATATAGACGATGAAGTTCGTACACCTGCAAATATTGGTCAAAAACTTAAAACCATTGCTGCGAGAAAAGATAACCCTGTCGGATTGGTTTGGTGGTTGAATAATTTACTCATAAATTCAAATGTTTTGAATTCGAATTTTGACAATTTTTTGGAATCAGACCGTATGAAATTTATTCCTCATAAATATCTTTGTCTCGACGTGAATGAATTGCTTTTGACGGGATTGGGGAGGNGCCAAATCGTATGAAATTTATCCCTCATAAATATCTTTGTCTCGACGTGAATGAATTGCTTTTGACGGGATTGGGGAGGGAATTAGTCGGAATCTAACCAGAACACTGCTCACCGTTGAACAAGAAATAAGAGAATAAAGTGTAAATTTGTAAGTGTTGGAATCACATTAAATTTTAGTCTAATCAGTTCGAGTGATTTGTGGATGATTGTGTGTTGAAATCACTAATTAAATGGGAAAAAAAATGAAGAAAAATGCATACCTGCTCTCTGAACGTTTCTTCGTGCTGTAACATGGCCATCTTCATGTATTCCTTATCGTACGGCTTAAGAAGCTTGTCCATTGAAACCTTAGAGATCACCTTCTGCGCTCTTGTGCAATTAGTTCCAACCTAAAGAATAAACCCAGATACTAAAAACTTCAGAGTCCTTTCTAGGAGTTTCTGCTTCGTTTGTAGATTGAAATGATGTTTTTGAAGTTACTAGACAGAATTGTTGTCGTTTCTCCACGCCTTATTTTCCAGAATATGGCAGCACTTGAAGCTGGAATTTGAGAATTGAATGCAAAACCTCTCTCCCTATTCAACTACTCATCCAAGAACATTTGCGGTCTTGTTTTTTTTTTTTCAGTTCTCTCAAAAGGAAATGAGGACTTTTCTTATAAGTTCTCGCTCGATCCAAATGATATAACACATACGAAACCACTGCATTTTGGTTGCATGCATGTCAAGTAATATCCTCCNGCTCGATCCAAATGATATAACACATACGAAACCACTGCATTTTGGTTGCATGCATGTCAAGTAATATCCTCCACCGACACCTCTTGGCTACAAAACAACAAAAGATGACCAAGATTCAGAAACAAAGGATGCACTTGTAATTGGTAATTGATAATTGATCTGTAATCATAATAGAAAGATTCTATTAGAACAACATTCCTGTATATATGTACCAAGTAGGGACACATTCTTGCAATCTGTTCATTAAAATCAACAATTCCCAACAACCCTGAAAACAAAATGTTTAACTCTTTCTGTTTATACTCTAAAACCGAACTTCATTAATTTGAGAAAATAAAATCTACCCGTAGGATTTTTTAGTTGCTGCAGGTTGATCACCAACCAAAAATAAAAAAATATAACCTGAATTAAACTCATAATTTCTCCATAGCGACTCAGAAATGGAAATAATATTTTGAAAATTAACTAAAATTTACCATTAGGACTTTTTAGTTGCTGCAGGCTGAATAGAATCCAAACCTCAAAAAGACAAAAACCCTTTGTTGTTCCATTTGTCTACTGGCATATCTTAACCAAACCCTCCGCATGTCCTCGATACGCAATTGTATGGTCTGGAGAAGCTTACTTATCATATAGTTGAGGGGCTATATCCATCGTTGTCCTCTCCGATAGAATCAATCAGGGACTTGAGAGGCAGTGGGTGGTTTACCCTGCGGTGGATGCCAGCGGTTCAAGTCCGGTTGTCACCAACTCGTGAACTTAGCTGAGACAACGCTAAAGGCAACTGGGTATAAGCAGGGAAATAAGTCAGGAGTATCTCAGACCCAAACTTATACTGTCAGAAGTCATGTATATACTCTTCCTTCTTGATACTATGACATATAACAAAGCATTACGAAACACGAATTCGATCTTTACTATAGGGGGAGTATCACAGAGAGAGTAGGTAAAATAAACAAGCTTTTACCAAAAAAAACCTTCATTTCTCTTTCTGAACTCTTCACCATCTCTACCATCATATGAAAAAGGTAGAAAACAAAGAAAGAATTTTCTTACCTGTTAGAGTCTGAGAACTGGAATGGATCACAACCTGTGTGTTAAAAGACGAAGGAAACAGCAAAGTTGCAAGAAAACAGAAAGTAACACCTTCTCCTTTCACACATTCCCCTAGTATATATATATTGCAAAAGATAAAATAAAATTCTTAGGGAAGCTCATATTATAATGTGAGCGAGTTGTAAACTTAGACGTTTTGAGTTTGAATCTCAATAATTTTTTGGGACTAGGTCATGAGAGATTTATCTCTCATGAATACTATAATTCTAACATGAATGACTTATTTTTGATCAGACTGAAGGAAAAATTAATCAAAGCGTATATAAATTGGCATCGACACTGCTTATCTTTGAAAAAAGGAAAGAAAGAAACGAAGATAAAATAAAAGAACTGAACTGAAGAAGAAATAAAGATTTCTCTTTTTCACACAGAAATCACAGGCCTTGTGGGGTTTGAGGCATGCCAAACAAATCTCAGTGCCTTAGCCAATGTGACTCAAGTTTTGTGAAAGAGATGCCTCAGACAAATCCAGCAGTGCAGACATATTAAATTCTGATATTATAATACTCATATATACTTGTGGATCACAACACAAGGCCTTACTTACACTACTCCAGTCCAGACAATCATCAGCGAATCACATGCACCCAAAAATTCTATATAACAAACACCAGTTGGGTCAGTAATATATATATATATATGCTGTATATATACATCACTTTGAGGAAGAGTAAGGTGGCATTACCTGGCGTGCTGATGAATTGATCTTCACCGTACGTTTAGTGAGTAGAGGGCCCGCCTACGGCATCAAAAAGAAATCTTACAATACCAATACCATACTTCCATTACTCATCCAATAAAATTTGACATTTGTATATCTTTTTTATTTCACTATTTCATACAAGGTGTCATTTTACAATCAACGGCTATAAATCCATCAAACTAAAATTAACAACTCTTAATCAATTTCGTTAGGATACCCACTATTATTTTTTGGGTACGATAGACTTTATACCTTGGGATAGTCCTGAAGTTAAGACTCACCATCGGACCTTAAATAGTGTAAAGTGTAGAGGATTGGTTCATTGTATATAGAAGTGTAAGGAATAAGGACAATTCAAGACAAGTCTTTCATTGACTTGATTATTCACCACCAATGTGGAAGGCCCAACACATAATCATGACCACTAATTAACAAAAAATGCTAAATAAATTTAAAAAACTGTAGATCAAAGTATTCAATTGTTTTTTGGGGAAGAGATGAATTGGCCTATCTTTGTTATTTTTTAACTGTACAGACAGATAGGAGGAGGGAGATGCAAGATCATGAATGATGAAGAGACACGGATGTAGAAATAACACAATTTTTTTTTGGGGTATCGTAGCCAAATGTATCATTATAAGGTGCAAGCAAAGAAGAAACTAAAATTATTCATAATGAAGTCTAACTTGACATTTAAAAGTTGTTTTATGATTGATCTCAATAGTCTGCAATTGATCATAACTTTTAGGTTGTAATTTCATTGAGTTATAAATTAAATATTCTAAAGGTTGTAATTTCACCTTATAACTTTTAGTATAATACCATTTCATTACCATAGTGGTTCCCTCATAACAAAAGATTTTATATAAATAAGCTAAAGGTTGAAAATATAAAAAAGAGAGCAAGTACAAGAACAATAAAATCCATGTCTGCTCATAGTTATCTACAAAGGATGGTCACATGTTAGGCTTGAGCATGCATTGCGGATAAAACTGCTTTTCTCCCTCTCTCTCTCTTTTTTTATTTTTGGCTGTGAGTGCCCAAGTTTACACCAATAACTTTTTTTTTTTTTTTGAACCAAAGGCCCATTGATACCAATTATTTCTTTAAGTTCTAAGCTGACCATCGTAACTCGAACTAAGAATATGTTCTCCAAAAAACAAGGATGACTAATCTATAAAAAGCGTAAGAATATCGAATTTAAGACCTCCTACTTCTCTTTCTGTGTGTGTATGTGTTAAATCCAAACAAATACAAAAATGAGTGTTCTACTGTATTTGAAGCCAAAACATTTGGCTAAAAGAAAGAATATTGAAGCCGAGAGAGAGAGAGAGAGGGACATGCAAGCACGCGTTGCCGGTGCAGGAAGGTGCATCAGTATGGGGTAGTGGGTCCTTTTGGGTTCGCTAAAAGGCTGAGCCACGGGCTGGGCTTCTGTCCTTTGGTCCCACCTTTATAAAGAAAGTGAAATCATATGGCAGGCCTCTTCAAATTTCTTTTTGAACTGAGCCTGCAATGAGGTGCAGAGCATTTTGCTCACTCGTGCTTGCTAGTGTCAAAACATGACTCCATGGAAACTCTGAATTTTAGCCATGTCAGTGGCTAGTGGGAGTGAGTCCTATAGCATAGCCAAATAATAATTTAAGATGATCACAATTTTCTGGTCATTAATGATATAGAATAGGTCACAACAGATTAGTTGGAGCGTGAAGACCCATCGCAGGTTCTTTTACCTAGCAGAGAGTGATCTTTTTTTTTTTTTTTCTGGTACATTGAAAATGTTAAATAGGCTAAACAGAGTTCTATAGTAAAATAAGTGCTAGCAATATCTGCCTTAAAGGCAGTATACAACTTGAGGTGGGGGCTCTTGTAGCTCCACAAGAGACTTTGACTGTCGTACTACTCCCAGCTTCGCAAGGGTATCAGCACTTTGGTTGCTTGCCTCCTACACCTGATGGCTCTAGGTTCCCTTTCGAACATATATCTGTATTGTGTGGACGGGTAATATTATTGGAACATAATTTGAGGACATAATTTGAAAACTTATGATTATGGTCATTGAATTGCCAATGAGTCCCATCATTCAATACACTTTAATATCAATTCAATGGTCGGAATGCAGATCATTGCTTCTGAATTTCTCTCTCTATAACCGATGGTCTTTTTATTTATGTCATCCTTAGATATATGGTTACAATATAATACCTAAGATCTTCCTATTTCAACTGTTAAATAATCAATTATTTTGAAAGTTTAAACTTTTAGAATAAGTTTTAAGAGTAGTTATATGGTATCAGATCATAAGATCCTATGTTAAGTTCAAATTTGGCCGCTACACTAATTATTAAATGTGAGGAGACGTGATACGTTCATATAGTTTACATGTGAGGAGACATGTTAAAATATAAATACTTAAGTTACCCTTTAAAGTAGATGGTGTTCAACATGAACTATATATCGATGGATTGATTGCTTCTCAATTTCTCCTCTCTTACTAGAATTTATTTTTTTCAAAAAAATAGAATAAAAGGGTTTGAGAGGACAACCGAGCTAAAATCCTTAATTGGGCGTGATCGTAGCACTCCGAACCCATGATTGCTTGGTGGCATTATATAATTCATATCATATTTTGTTTGTACTCAAACCTAGAATATACTAGAATAGATCACGTCCTAATCCAGTACTCCACAACCACATCTTCAACCTTTCTCTAAAGACCACATCTTCATCAATCGAGGACGACAGTCCTGCCAAAATAGCCTGATATGTTCTTCTGTTTCATGGGTAACCATTGCCAGATTCCTTTTGGCTGCTTTCTCTTCATGTGCATCTTTCTTTATCTCCCCGGTACCTCCTCCAGTTATTTATGGTGCTGATCAAATAGCCAAATAAATCAGCCATCCACATAAATTCTATATAATTTTTCCTTTAATAGTTCGGTGGATCAAGTTTCTTATTTTGCGTCTTGTATTAAATCCTATGTATGAGTAAGTACCCACAAAAAAATTGCGAATACTATATCGAAACTTATCAAGAGTCATTAATTTTGACTTTGATTGATTTGTAGTTGTAAAAATAAAAGAATAAAATTTTATACGTATTAAAATTTTATTAGATAAAAAGTGAATGTACGATATTGAAAAGTTATTTTTTACGAAAACAATCGGACCCTAAAACTCGAAGAAAATATTTAGTATTTATAGGGTATCACATGACAGTGTCATTTGATGTTCACACCGAATAAATTTTTTTTATAATACTAATTTATTAGACATAATTAATTAATTGAGAATGTGTAATATGTTTTTAGGTAATATACACTGTCACGAGTCACGAGTGTTGATATTTATTCAAAAAATCCATATAGGTCAAGACTTTTTCTATTGGGGTCAGGGACATATGTTTCCGTGAACAATTACTATTTTACTCCAGGCATGATCAAGGGTAGTGTTAACGTTGTTATGGGACAAAGGACAGCAACTGAGTAATGCTTAAACTGGGTAGGTATTCTTGGATAATGACATTAATAATGACAAATGATAATTTTTAATCTCTCATAGGAAAAAAAATGTGCTTTTTTTTTTTAATCTCTACAAGGCGGGTTACTTTAAACTCATCATTATGAGAGTAAATTCGAAATGTCTACGACCACATACAAATTACAAGTACTTAAACTTGAAAGACATTATAGAAAATTAAATGCTGACGTCTGAGTCTACTCGTCCAAGTTCAACCCTTTACCACTGGATTACCCTTTATGGGTTAAATTGTGCCTTTTCAAATGAATAGAAAATGTGAGGTTTAGAGTGAGGCGCAAGTGAGGAACTCTTTTTTTTTTAGTTCAATGGTCAAATATATTTGGATCAGTTTAAGCGTACCTCGACTAATCCTTTTCCTAGTTTAGTCAAAAATAAGTCATCCATTCCGGGACTAGGGTATTCGTGAGGAATTTATCTCTCATGACTTGACCTCAAGAAATTACAAAGATTTAAACTCAAAATGTCTGAATTTATAACTCATCTCTCTGTTACCACTTAAGCTACCATTAAAATTGAGGTACTCTCTTTCCAATATGACACCTTCACCTCTAGGCGTTTTAAGAACTATATGCTCTCTCTACGCGTTTTTGGAATGAGGTCCTATCTAATATATTTAATTTTTAATATTTTTTAGCAAAGTATCTATCATTAATAAATAAAGAATTCACTTGTATACAATGAATCCCACTTAAATATATATTAAGTTATTCACAAAAAAAAAATTGAAAAACAAATGTATTGAATGAGATCTCAATCCTTAAGTTCTCTAGAGTTCATAGCAAAGAATTTTTTGTTGCCCAATTGAGGTAGATATGTTCCCCCAAGCATGCCTGACATTTTACAGACATCAAAGCAATGTTANTAGTAAAATAAGTGCTAGCAATATCTGCCTTAAAGGCAGTATACAACTTGAGGTGGGGGCTCTTGTAGCTCCACAAGAGACTTTGACTGTCGTACTACTCCCAGCTTCGCAAGGGTATCAGCACTTTGGTTGCTTGCCTCCTACACCTGATGGCTCTAGGTTCCCTTTCGAACATATATCTGTATTGTGTGGACGGGTAATATTATTGGAACATAATTTGAGGACATAATTTGAAGACTTATGATTATGGTCATTGAATTGCCAATGAGTCCCATCATTCAATACACTTTAATATCAACTCAATGGTCGNATAATTTGAAAACTTATGATTATGGTCATTGAATTGCCAATGAGTCCCATCATTCAATACACTTTAATATCAATTCAATGGTCGGAATGCAGATCATTGCTTCTGAATTTCTCTCTCTATAACCGATGGTCTTTTTATTTATGTCATCCTTAGATATATGGTTACAATATAATACCTAAGATCTTCCTATTTCAACTGTTAAATAATCAATTATTTTTAAAGTTTAAACTTTTAGAATAAGTTTTAAGAGTAGTTATATGGTATCAGATCATAAGATCCTATGTTAAGTTCAAATTTGGCCGCTACACTAATTATTAAATGTGAGGAGACGTGATACGTTCATATAGTTTACATGTGAGGAGACATGTTAAAATATAAATACTTAAGTTACCCTTTAAAGTAGATGGTGTTCAACATGAACTATATATCGATGGATTGATTGCTTCTCAATTTCTCCTCTCTTACTAGAATTTATTTTTTTTCAAAAAAATAGAATAAAAGGGTTTGAGAGGACAACCGAGCTAAAATCCTTAATTGGGCGTGATCATAGCACTCCGAACCCATGATTGCTTGGTGGCATTATATAATTCATATCATATTTTGTTTGTACTCAAACCTAGAATATACTTGAATAGATCACGTCCTAATCCAGTACTCCACAACCACATCTTCAACCTTTCTCTAAAGACCACATCTTCATCAATCGAGGACGACAGTCCTGCCAAAATAGCCTGATATGTTCTTCTGTTTCATGGGTAACCATTGCCAGATTCCTTTTGGCTGCTTTCTCTTCATGTGCATCTTTCTTTATCTCCCCGGTACCTCCTCCAGTTATTTATGGTGCTGATCAAATAGCCAAATAAATCAGCCATCCACATAAATTCTATATAATTTTTCCTTTAATAGTTCGGTGGATCAAGTTTCTTATTTTGCGTCTTGTATTAAATCCTATGTATGAGTAAGTACCCACAAAAAAATTGCGAATACTATATCGAAACTTATCAAGAGTCATTAATTTTGACTTTGATTGATTTGTAGTTGTAAAAATAAAAGAATAAAATTTTATACGTATTAAAATTTTATTAGATAAAAAGTGAATGTACGATATTGAAAAGTTATTTTTTACGAAAACAATCGGACCCTAAAACTCGAAGAAAATATTTAGTATTTATAGGGTATCACATGACAGTGTCATTTGATGTTCACACCGAATAAATTTTTTTTATAATACTAATTTATTAGACATAATTAATTAATTGAGAATGTGTAATATGTTTTTAGGTAATATACACTGTCACGAGTCACGAGTGTTGATATTTATTCAAAAAATCCATATAGGTCAAGACTTTTTCTATTGGGGTCAGGGACATATGTTTCCGTGAACAATTACTATTTTACTCCAGGCATGATCAAGGGTAGTGTTAACGTTGTTATGGGACAAAGGACAGCAACTGAGTAATGCTTAAACTGGGTAGGTATTCTTGGATAATGACATTAATAATGACAAATGATAATTTTTAATCTCTCATAGGAAAAAAAATGTGCTTTTTTTTTTTAATCTCTACAAGGCGGGTTACTTTAAACTCATCATTATGAGAGTAAATTCGAAATGTCTACGACCACATACAAATTACAAGTACTTAAACTTGAAAGACATTATAGAAAATTAAATGCTGACGTCTGAGTCTACTCGTCCAAGTTCAACCCTTTACCACTGGATTACCCTTTATGGGTTAAATTGTGCCTTTTCAAATGAATAGAAAATGTGAGGTTTAGAGTGAGGCGCAAGTGAGGAACTCTTTTTTTTTTAGTTCAATGGTCAAATATATTTGGATCAGTTTAAGCGTACCTCGACTAATCCTTTTCCTAGTTTAGTCAAAAATAAGTCATCCATTCCGGGACTAGGGTATTCGTGAGGAATTTATCTCTCATGACTTGACCTCAAGAAATTACAAAGATTTAAACTCAAAATGTCTGAATTTATAACTCATCTCTCTGTTACCACTTAAGCTACCATTAAAATTGAGGTACTCTCTTTCCAATATGACACCTTCACCTCTAGGCGTTTTAAGAACTATATGCTCTCTCTACGCGTTTTTGGAATGAGGTCCTATCTAATATATTTAATTTTTAATATTTTTTAGCAAAGTATCTATCATTAATAAATAAAGAATTCACTTGTATACAATGAATCCCACTTAAATATATATTAAGTTATTCACAAAAAAAAAATTGAAAAACAAATGTATTGAATGAGATCTCAATCCTTAAGTTCTCTAGAGTTCATAGCAAAGAATTTTTTGTTGCCCAATTGAGGTAGATATGTTCCCCCAAGCATGCCTGACATTTTACAGACATCAAAGCAATGTTATCTGATTATATCAAACCAAAGTTATCACCTTGCTTCTTGTTAACTGCATGGTCACCTTGCTTTATAGCACTTGCAATTTTATGTTCCATTGATGCTATGGAAGTTGTTAAACTTCGACTGGAATCTTGGCTTTGTATAGGATTAAGTCTACAACAAAAAATATATTCAACTTTCTTTGTAAGTACTTACCCCAAAAGAATTTTTTCTTTTCTTTTTTTTACATTACCTAATTTGTTTAGTCCAATTCATTGTTATGGATTAATCTTAGGATTCAAATCTATTGTTTAGCAACATAAGAACTTAAGTACATATTGATTTTTTTTATTGCTACAGAGTATCCAGACTTACGTTAACTATTTCATCGAGTTTTAAGCCAATTACTATAATTTGAGCTAGTTTAAGGATAGAGTGACTGATTTTTAAGGAGTGTAAAAAATATTAAATCTAAGACATCTTATTTGCAAGATGACAAACTTAATCACTAAACCACTTCTAAACGTTATGTACATATTGATTCTCATAATGCAAAACTCACTCCAAAAATTTGGAGGTGAACACCCTCATGTTCTTCACTAATAAGCAAAGTCTCTTAACATTTTTTGACAAATTGCTAGACCAATCCATCCTTGCTTTGAATTCTAAAAAGTAGTTTAAGTGGTATTAAGAAAGAGATGTAAATTTAGGCGTCCTAAATTTGAGTTTTGACAATTCCTTAGATTCAGGGTATTAAGAATTTATTTCTCATAAATATCTTAGTCCCAGCGTGGATAACATGTCTTTGATCAAACTAATGAATGAATTAATCGAAGTACATGTAACCTATCATAAAACACTCCTAATCGTTGAATTAAAAAAAAAAGTTCTTTGTGCCAAAATTTTTATTGAGTTTTAGATATTACATGATGTGGAACATTATTATTTATTAGATAATTNCAAAAAAATAGAATAAAAGGGTTTGAGAGGACAACCGAGCTAAAATCCTTAATTGGGCGTGATCGTAGCACTCCGAACCCATGATTGCTTGGTGGCATTATATAATTCATATCATATTTTGTTTGTACTCAAACCTAGAATATACTAGAATAGATCACGTCCTAATCCAGTACTCCACAACCACATCTTCAACCTTTCTCTAAAGACCACATCTTCATCAATCGAGGACGACAGTCCTGCCAAAATAGCCTGATATGTTCTTCTGTTTCATGGGTAACCATTGCCAGATTCCTTTTGGCTGCTTTCTCTTCATGTGCATCTTTCTTTATCTCCCCGGTACCTCCTCCAGTTATTTATGGTGCTGATCAAATAGCCAAATAAATCAGCCATCCACATAAATTCTATATAATTTTTCCTTTAATAGTTCGGTGGATCAAGTTTCTTATTTTGCGTCTTGTATTAAATCCTATGTATGAGTAAGTACCCACAAAAAAATTGCGAATACTATATCGAAACTTATCAAGAGTCATTAATTTTGACTTTGATTGATTTGTAGTTGTAAAAATAAAAGAATAAAATTTTATACGTATTAAAATTTTATTAGATAAAAAGTGAATGTACGATATTGAAAAGTTATTTTTTACGAAAACAATCGGGCCCTAAAACTCGAAGAAAATATTTAGTATTTATAGGGTATCACATGACAGTGTCATTTGATGTTCACACCGAATAAATTTTTTTTATAATACTAATTTATTAGACATAATTAATTAATTGAGAATGTGTAATATGTTTTTAGGTAATATACACTGTCACGAGTCACGAGTGTTGATATTTATTCAAAAAATCCATATAGGTCAAGACTTTTTCTATTGGGGTCAGGGACATATGTTTCCGTGAACAATTACTATTTTACTCCAGGCATGATCAAGGGTAGTGTTAACGTTGTTATGGGACAAAGGACAGCAACTGAGTAATGCTTAAACTGGGTAGGTATTCTTGGATAATGACATTAATAATGACAAATGATAATTTTTAATCTCTCATAGGAAAAAAAATGTGCTTTTTTTTTTTAATCTCTACAAGGCGGGTTACTTTAAACTCATCATTATGAGAGTAAATTCGAAATGTCTACGACCACATACAAATTACAAGTACTTAAACTTGAAAGACATTATAGAAAATTAAATGCTGACGTCTGAGTCTACTCGTCCAAGTTCAACCCTTTACCACTGGATTACCCTTTATGGGTTAAATTGTGCCTTTTCAAATGAATAGAAAATGTGAGGTTTAGAGTGAGGCGCAAGTGAGGAACTCTTTTTTTTTTAGTTCAATGGTCAAATATATTTGGATCAGTTTAAGCGTACCTCGACTAATCCTTTTCCTAGTTTAGTCAAAAATAAGTCATCCATTCCGGGACTAGGGTATTCGTGAGGAATTTATCTCTCATGACTTGACCTCAAGAAATTACAAAGATTTAAACTCAAAATGTCTGAATTTATAACTCATCTCTCTGTTACCACTTAAGCTACCATTAAAATTGAGGTACTCTCTTTCCAATATGACACCTTCACCTCTAGGCGTTTTAAGAACTATATGCTCTCTCTACGCGTTTTTGGAATGAGGTCCTATCTAATATATTTAATTTTTAATATTTTTTAGCAAAGTATCTATCATTAATAAATAAAGAATTCACTTGTATACAATGAATCCCACTTAAATATATATTAAGTTATTCACAAAAAAAAAATTGAAAAACAAATGTATTGAATGAGATCTCAATCCTTAAGTTCTCTAGAGTTCATAGCAAAGAATTTTTTGTTGCCCAATTGAGGTAGATATGTTCCCCCAAGCATGCCTGACATTTTACAGACATCAAAGCAATGTTATCTGATTATATCAAACCAAAGTTATCACCTTGCTTCTTGTTAACTGCATGGTCACCTTGCTTTATAGCACTTGCAATTTTATGTTCCATTGATGCTATGGAAGTTGTTAAACTTCGACTGGAATCTTGGCTTTGTATAGGATTAAGTCTACAACAAAAAATATATTCAACTTTCTTTGTAAGTACTTACCCCAAAAGAATTTTTTCTTTTCTTTTTTTTACATTACCTAATTTGTTTAGTCCAATTCATTGTTATGGATTAATCTTAGGATTCAANCCTTTGCACCCTTGATTGTCATGAATCTTGAAAATCATTGTATCACCGAATTTTATTAGATTGTGCAGATAAGATCATTTTGAATTTTATAGTGACTAAATTCTCATATATTCGATCGTAATGAATTAAGGTAGATAAGTTGACTGACCATAAAAATAAAAAAAAACAATAGAGTTAAAGATGATAAAAGGTAGGAGGAGCCACACAGCGTTTGCATGTGCAATGCCAGGAAGACATTCGATGTAATTAGTAAAGAATTGACTATTATTATGCACAATTATGTAAGAATAATATATATATATATATAATCACTCAAACATTAGGAAAGTTCAATGTACGCATGGGCACCAATGATTTAGCAGGAAAGTAAGTGTACCAACTCTCTTAGTGTATGTGTGTGTGTGTATATATTATATATAATAAAGTAGAACGATTTTGAATTTAAGAGACAAAAAGTGACTAAAATTGTTTCGTGGTCTAAAAAGACATTATCTAATGGACTACGTTATATCAAACCGTCTCGAGCTATTAACGTCTCAGATCATCTCAAAAATCTTGATCTAACGTACCAAATTGACTCCTCATTTTTTTTTTCCCGCTCATAAGCTGCTATTTTTGACTCTCCCAATTAGGACCTCAATCACGCACTCTATCTGCCCTAATCTGCGTTCCCATCATCTTCCTTTCCCTATGAGGCCATGTCTTTCCCCAAAACTAGCCCTAATCTACCTCCCCATGACTCTCCCAGATCTCCTCTCTCTTGCTCAAATCATTTTTTCCAAATCGAGTTTTTCTCTGCCTATCATGGTATCACCTCTCTCTTTTGTCTCCACTCCCCACTCTATTATCTTTTGTCTTTGTTTTCTGTCTTCTCTTTCCTCTTCCATCTCTCATGTCCGCTCGCTCTCCCTATCCCTTTATTCACTTCTCTCTCTCCCATCTTGCCCTAACCTTCTAGTTTCTTTCATTCGGTTTTCATCTCTTCTCCTCTCCCTAGACACTCCCCATAGACACGCAACTATTTTGAGATTCAAAGGATTTCATTCTTATCTCTGTTGTTGGTGTAACTGTTTGAACTACCTGTTTTTAGAACTCATGAATAAATTATTGGTGTATCATAAAACAATTGTAACTGTTTGGTATTATATATAATTAGTGACTGTGTAGTGTAATTGTTTTCAGACCACATAAATAATTATTTGGTGTATTATATGACAAGTGCGACTAGCTGATGTAATTGATTAGTGTACTTGTTTGTTGGTGCGTTGATATCAAATTATGACAAAGTAAGTAATTGGTGTAACTCTTTGCCTTTTTGGGTTTTGGCATTAATAAGGCATTGTGCAAGACTTACTAGTGCACAATAGAGTTTACCATTACAACTTTGAAAAAAGATACACCATATGGTGTGGTTTTCCTAAATTACAAGCTCCACAGTAACATGTCCACATAGAATGACAAAAAAATAATATAACAATGACTAAAAAATAACATGATATTAATAAAAAAAACTGTTAATAGAATTTTATCAATTTTAAAAGTAATCCAATCACATAACTCATTACAAGTTTTCTTATTTTGGCTCCCTAACCGTTTACATTGCCCACATCGAATTCGCATAATAAGTTTTCCGTTGACATTATTCTACATTTTTTGGGTCGATCAGGCTATTTTTTAGTTGATGACGACAAAATCTCAACTTCGTCCAATGGGTAACAAATATTTCATCATCATATTTGCATAAAAAGCAACACTATTTCCTCTATTCTTTAATATGACAATAAAAAAATAAATGGCATTCTATCTTATAACATAAACAATTACACCAAAGAGCATCAAACAATAACATTATTTAGATATTTTATAAACATAAAATGCTACTCTATTTTTTGTAGAACGTAAAACATACACTTTTATCATACTATANAATTGATTAGTGTACTTGTTTGTTGGTGCGTTGATATCAAATTATGACAAAGTAAGTAATTGGTGTAACTCTTTGCCTTTTTGGGTTTTGGCATTAATAAGGCATTGTGCAAGACTTACTAGTGCACAATAGAGTTTACCATTACAACTTTGAAAAAAGATACACCATATGGTGTGGTTTTCCTAAATTACAAGCTCCACAGTAACATGTCCACATAGAATGACAAAAAAATAATATAACAATGACTAAAAAATAACATGATATTAATAAAAAAAACTGTTAATAGAATTTTATCAATTTTAAAAGTAATCCAATCACATAACTCATTACAAGTTTTCTTATTTTGGCTCCCTAACCGTTTACATTGCCCACATCGAATTCGCATAATAAGTTTTCCGTTGACATTATTCTACATTTTTTGGGTCGATCAGGCTATTTTTTAGTTGATGACGACAAAATCTCAACTTCGTCCAATGGGTAACAAATATTTCATCATCATATTTGCATAAAAAGCAACACTATTTCCTCTATTCTTTAATATGACAATAAAAAAATAAATGGCATTCTATCTTATAACATAAACAATTACACCAAAGAGCATCAAACAATAACATTATTTAGATATTTTATAAACATAAAATGCTACTCTATTTTTTGTAGAACGTAAAACATACACTTTTATCATACTATAGTGTACAATTCAAACTAAAGAAAAAATTGATAGAAAACATATTTCTTAAAAAAAGAGTTTCACCCACGATAATTCTTAAAAAACTGTTTCACCTATGATAATCCTAAAAAAACAACATCAAAGAAAAACAATGATACCCATTAATACAAAGTCTGAATTAGTTAATCACAAACTAGGAGAAAACTAATACATAAAAATAGTTACACCTAATTAGCATCTAGCAAATAGATAGTGGCTGAAAACTTATATACAAAAACAGTTACACCAGACACTACTCTAATTTTTTTAACACAGTTATACAAAGCAACATAAAAAAAATGTCAAAAAGTTATATACAACAACAATTACACCAAAAAAGCACCTAAAAAATATAAACAAAATACATATATACAGCCAAACACAACTATGATTTTTTACACACACAGATATACAGTATCTACAAAAAAAAGTATATTTTTGTCTACATAGAAAATAAGATATCATAAATTAATTAAAAAATTGTGGCGTAAAACGTTTATACAAAAAAAAATTACATCCATTAAAATCATTATACATGTCACCAAAAAAAAAACAAATAAGTTCTTTTTTCCCTACATCCCAACAACTAACAATACATAATATCCAACAAACTCCTTAACGTGGCCAATTGAAATTGTTTTTCCCAATAAAAATGGTCGAATAAAAGAAAATTCATAATTATTAAAAACTTACCTTCAAGCCTATGTTGGTGATCAAATTTTCAATTCCCTTTATTGGAGAAATTCTCAATTGATTATGAAAATAGACTTTGGAAGTAAACGAAAATAAACCAAGAAGATGCCACAACTGAAAAAGTGAAATCGCCAAGCCTGACATTGAACAAAATTGCCAGAAAGCCAGACGTTGAAGGAAACGGTTTATGGTAGAGACTTAATACAAATTGCAATTCAAAATTTTAAAAAGAATGATAATATCTAATAAAATTTTTATGTATTTGATTAAATACATAACTGTCAATTAAAAATACATAATTTAAGGGATCATATTTAGGTAAAATAATTTTGATTTTATTTAAATTTTGTAACTAAACACAATATGTTTTATTAGAATTAAACTTAATAGAGTAAATAACTTATTCATATAATATTTCTCAAATAAGTCTAAAAATTATACCTACACAAAAAAAAAAACTCAAGTTTCTTTTACAAATGTCTAGCCGGCCCATTTAAAACTCCGCCTCTAGCACAAGGCCAGTCATGGTTATGAACATCCAATAACCCAAGTTAGTTCAGGTTATGACAAGGATAAATTGTAAATTCAGACGCCTTACATTCAAATTTTTGTAACTTTTTAGGGTCAGACCAAGAGGGATTTATCTTTCATAGATACCCTAGTTTCTGCATGGANGGAAAAATTTACAACAGTAATTGGCAAATTTATAACATTAATGAAAAATCACAATATCAGTGAAAAAATTTACAACAGTAATAAGCAAATTTACAACATCAATGAAAAATTTACAACATCAGTGAAAAATTTACAACAACAATGGACAAAATTACAATAGTAGTAGACAAATTTTGACCAATACGGTGGTAAAAGTACGATTGACACCTTTAACTACATTTGTCATAAATACAACATTAGTGTATCTNAGAAAAATTTACAACAGTAATTGGCAAATTTATAACATTAATGAAAAATCACAACATCAGTGAAAAAATTTACAACAGTAATAAGCAAATTTACAACATCAATGAAAAATTTACAACATCAGTGAAAAATTTACAACAACAATGGACAAAATTACAATAGTAGTAGACAAATTTTGACCAATACGGTGGTAAAAGTACGATTGACACCTTTAACTACATTTGTCATAAATACAACATTAGTGTATCTCACTGATGTTGTAAATTTATCTTTAAGTTTGTATTATTATCCACAATTATCGTAATATTTACCAAAATTAAAGTAAAATTACTCTACATACTAATAACATTATCCACGATCATTCTAAGTTAACCGTAAGCTATAATAAATTTTTCTTTTGATGTTGTAATGTTATCCTAATTAATGGTAAAATTATCTTATATACTAGTAATCTTATCCATATTTAACCCTGAATTATAGAAAATTTTCCTTTCGATGTCATAACCTTTTCATAATTGTGGTAAATTTATTCACCATGGTTTTAACTTAATCTCTTTTGGTCGTAAAATTAACCCTCAATCATAGTAANTCAATCATTCTAAGTTAACCGTAAGCTATAATAAAATTTTCTTTTGATGTTGTAATGTTATCCTAATTAATGGTAAAATTATCTTATATACTAATAATCTTATCCATATTTAACCCTGAATTATAGAAATTTTTCCTTTCGATGTCATAACCTTTTCCTAATTGTGGTAAATTTATTCACCATGGTTTTAACTTAATCTCTTTTGGTCGTAAAATNGATTTATATGTTCAAGTATCACTTATCATGTCACCAAGATAAACCGAGTATGAGGCTATGAATGATAGCAGTTGAGCTATGTGGCATGTCGAATGTGATTCTTGATTTCGTTATTCATGATTCTTATCATTTGAATTATTTGGTATTTGGTCATTCATATTTTTTCTCGTTGAGCATATTATTTCCTATCATATTGTATACTTACTCACTTTTAATATTTCTTTCAGGATAATCTCGGAGGGAATGACCAAAGTTGATATTTGAGAAATTGAAGATGGACGAATCTTGATATAATTTTTAACTTTTATTGGTATTTAGAGATCAACATTGTGATTTTAAATTTATTAAGACAATTAAAGTTTTGTCCCTCTATTCAGAGATATTTGTTTTTTATTGTGATCGATTGATTTAATCAAGTAATGCGTCCAAGAAATGGGGAGTTACAAAGTGGTGTCAAATCTTTATATGAGCATCGTGGGAAGTGAGACTATCAACTTTCGTTACAAGTATAATAGTTTGAAGTATTAAAGTATAGACTTCAGATCTTTTATGCGTTATTATGGGGAGTGAATTAACTATGGTATCAAAGTGTGCATCAGAATCGATTAGTTTACGGAGTTTGAATTTCGAGGATGAAATTCTTTTTAAGGGGAGTAGATTGTGACAACCTGTATTAAAATTAATCGCTAACATGTAATTTAAGTCGTTAATTTTGATTTTATATATAATTAATGATTATTTTTAAAAATTTCAAATAAAAAAATGAACCTCAAATATAAATTCTTTACGTGAAAACGAGTCGAATGACTATAATATAGGTCTATTTTGTGTTAAAATAAAATATCATATTGTTAAAATTATATAATATATGAATAATATGTTTGTTACATATATTATATGTAAGTGTGTGTGTGTATCTATATCTATATATATATATATATATATATACTAGTGTTAAAGAAAGAAAGAAAAAAAAAATGGTCATGTACATAAGTGGTGGCAAATGTTTTAAAAGAAAAAATAGACATGTGTTCTATTCAAAAAAAAAAAATGTATGAAGGAAATATGAACAATTGTCTATGTGATGCAAGCTAGGTGACTTAAGCAAGATGATTTAAGCCAATTGACACGTGACTTTGGCCAAAAACTTTGGCTATAAATAGCTTAATAGTGGCTATTCGAATATTCGAACAACACAGCAAAAGGGAAAAAAGAAGAGAGAGAGAGAAGGAAGAGAAGGAGAGAGAAATTTATTAGATTTTGTGGTCAAAAATTAAATAGTAAATTTTATTTTCGATCATTACCAAATTGAAGTGTCTTGTTCGAAGTACTTCAAATTTCTTCTTTATTGAAATTATTAATGATTTTGAGGTACGAGTTAGTATACAATATTCTCTTATCTTTTAAATCTCTTTGTAAAAAATGTCATTTGATTATTTGAAATTTTTATTCCTATTGATTATTCTCAAAGGTGAAAAATCTGCTCTTAATTATGGTAAAAATGCCCATAGTTTTGCAAAATCTCACTCTAGTAATCTTGTGATCAATCCCAAACTTACAGTTTTTCAAAAAAATTAAGTCAAGGATACCTATGATTTTTTCACTAATGTTACGTACATCTCGATTAATCTCTTCTCAAGTTTAATCAAAAACAGATCATCCACTTTCGGACATGGGTATTCATGAGGGATTTATCGTTAGAGTATGTGTGGCTTATATTTGTTGTGTGCATAATGGCAAGGAGGCAAATGTTGGAGCGGAGCTCGCGATGGCATCTGCCTTGTGGGATTGATATATTTTATGTATGGGGGGACGCTGATTAGTTGGGGGTGCGGGGTAATGCCCCCGTGGTATGGTACAGGAGTATTTTGTAAATACGTTCGTACTAGAGTTATATAAATACTTAAGATGTAACCCTACTTTGAATAATGAAAAAGAATGACCGCTCGTTCTTGTGGATGTAGGCACATTGCCGAACCACGTAAATCTCTGTGTTATTTTCTCTTATTTTCTTAATTGTTTGATTCTTTATTATTCACCATAATTGCTGCACGATCACAACAACTAGTATAAGAGCAAGGCTACGATGTCTGGGATTTCTTCTGCAAAATTCGACATCATGAAGTTTGACGGAACTGGAAATTTTGGATTATGGCAGAGGAGGGTGAAGGACCTGTTAGTGTAGCAGGGCATGGTGAAAGCGTTATACGGCAAACAACCAATAGGAATGGACGACATGGGTTGGAAAGAATTGGAAGCGAAGGCTGTGGCGACTATTAGGCTTTGCTGGCTGATGACGTGATGTATCACGTCATGGATGAGGAATCATCGGCGGAAGTTTGGTTGAAACTGAAAAGTCGGTATATGTCCAAATCGTTGATGAACAAGCTCTATCTTAAGTAGAAACTATATGGTCTTAAGATGTCAGAGGGCTCGGATCTGACCCAACACATCAACGTGTTCAATCAGATCATCAGCGATCTGAAGCGAGTTGATGTGAAGTTCGAAGATGAAGACAAGGCGTTGATGTTGCTGAATTCCCTACTGGCGTCTCCTACGTATGAGAATTTGGTTACAACTCTGAAGTGGGGGAAAGAAACCCTCGAGTTGGAGGATGTCACAGGTGCTTTGTTAGGTTTTCATCAGCGGAAGAAAGCCAATGATGAGGCTTCACAAAGTGAAGGGTTTGTGGTGAAAGGTAACCAGGAATGTGGAAAAAGCAAATCTCGGAATGGATCGGGTAACAATNTGACCGCTCGTTCTTGTGGATGTAGGCACATTGCCGAACCACGTAAATCTCTGTGTTATTTTCTCTTATTTTCTTAATTGTTTGATTCCTTATTATTCACCATAATTGCTGCACGATCACAACAACTAGTATAAGAGCAAGGCTACGATGTCTGGGATTTCTTCTGCAAAATTCGACATCATGAAGTTTGACGGAACTGAAAATTTTGGATTATGGCAGAGGAGGGTGAAGGACCTGTTAGTGTAGCAGGGCATGGTGAAAGCGTTATACGGCAAACAACCAACAGGAATGGACGACATGGATTGGAAAGAATTGGAAGCGAAGGCTGTGGCGACTATTAGGCTTTGCTGGCTGATGACGTGATGTATCACGTCATGGATGAGGAATCATCGGCGGAAGTTTGGTTGAAACTGAAAAGTCGGTATATGTCCAAATCGTTGATGAACAAGCTCTATCTTAAGTAGAAACTATATGGTCTTAAGATGTCAGAGGGCTCGGATCTGACCCAACACATCAACGTGTTCAATCAGATCATCAGCGATCTGAAGCGAGTTGATGTGAAGTTCGAAGATGAAGACAAGGCGTTGATGTTGCTGAATTCCCTACTGGCGTCTCCTACGTATGAGAATTTGGTTACAACTCTGAAGTGGGGGAAAGAAACCCTCGAGTTGGAGGATGTCACAGGTGCTTTGTTAGGTTTTCATCAGCGGAAGAAAGCCAATGATGAGGCTTCACAAAGTGAAGGGTTTGTGGTGAAAGGTAACCAGGAATGTGGAAAAAGCAAATCTCGGAATGGATCGGGTAACAATAAAGCCCGATCCAAGTCGAGGAAGAAGAAGAAGGATGTCTCCATATCGTGTTACAAGTGCGGAAAAAAGGGGCACTTTAAACGGGACTATCTAGAGAAAAAGAAAGGGGATTTAGAGGACAAAGAGGGTCCATCAAAGTNGGAACTGGAAATTTTGGATTATGGCAGAGGAGGGTGAAGGACCTGTTAGTGTAGCAGGGCATGGTGAAAGCGTTATACGGCAAACAACCAACAGGAATGGACGACATGGATTGGAAAGAATTGGAAGCGAAGGCTGTGGCGACTATTAGGCTTTGCTGGCTGATGACGTGATGTATCACGTCATGGATGAGGAATCATCGGCGGAAGTTTGGTTGAAACTGAAAAGTCGGTATATGTCCAAATCGTTGATGAACAAGCTCTATCTTAAGTAGAAACTATATGGTCTTAAGATGTCAGAGGGCTTGGATCTGACCCAACACATCAACGTGTTCAATCAGATCATCAGCGATCTGAAGCGAGTTGATGTGAAGTTCGAAGATGAAGACAAGGCGTTGATGTTGCTGAATTCCCTACTGGCGTCTCCTACGTATGAGAATTTGGTTACAACTCTGAAGTGGGGGAAAGAAACCCTCGAGTTGGAGGATGTCACAGGTGCTTTGTTAGGTTTTCATCAGCGGAAGAAAGCCAATGATGAGGTTTCACAAAGTGAAGGGTTTGTGGTGAAAGGTAACCAGGAATGTGGAAAAAGCAAATCTCGGAATGGATCGGGTAACAATAAAGCCCGATCCAAGTCGAGGAAGAAGAAGAAGGATGTCTCCATATCGTGTTACAAGTGCGGAAAAAAGGGGCACTTTAAACGGGACTATCTAGAGAAAAAGAAAGGGGATTTAGAGGACAAAGAGGGTCCATCAAAGTCTACAAACGTAGTGGAAGAAGAAGATTCAGAGAGCGGTGACGGTGATATGCTTTCTGTTTCATCCGGTTCAGATCGTCTAACAGATTCNTAGGAATGGACGACATGGGTTGGAAAGAATTGGAAGCGAAGGCTGTGGCGACTATTAGGCTTTGCTGGCTGATGACGTGATGTATCACGTCATGGATGAGGAATCATCGGCGGAAGTTTGGTTGAAACTGAAAAGTCGGTATATGTCCAAATCGTTGATGAACAAGCTCTATCTTAAGTAGAAACTATATGGTCTTAAGATGTCAGAGGGCTTGGATCTGACCCAACACATCAACGTGTTCAATCAGATCATCAGCGATCTGAAGCGAGTTGATGTGAAGTTCGAAGATGAAGACAAGGCGTTGATGTTGCTGAATTCCCTACTGGCGTCTCCTACGTATGAGAATTTGGTTACAACTCTGAAGTGGGGGAAAGAAACCCTCGAGTTGGAGGATGTCACAGGTGCTTTGTTAGGTTTTCATCAGCGGAAGAAAGCCAATGATGAGGTTTCACAAAGTGAAGGGTTTGTGGTGAAAGGTAACCAGGAATGTGGAAAAAGCAAATCTCGGAATGGATCGGGTAACAATAAAGCCCGATCCAAGTCGAGGAAGAAGAAGAAGGATGTCTCCATATCGTGTTACAAGTGCGGAAAAAAGGGGCACTTTAAACGGGACTATCTAGAGAAAAAGAAAGGGGATTTAGAGGACAAAGAGGGTCCATCAAAGTCTACAAACGTAGTGGAAGAAGAAGATTCAGAGAGCGGTGACGGTGATATGCTTTCTGTTTCATCCGGTTCAGATCGTCTAACAGATTCCTGGATTATGTATTCAACATGTTCCTATCACATGACACCTAGTAAAGATTGGTTTGACACCTACAAGTTAGTAAATTCTGGTTCTGTTCTTATGGATAACGATGCATCCTGCAAAGTTGTTGGAATAGGGAATATTAAAATTAAGATGTTTGATGGTGAGGTTAGACCGTTGTGTGATGTTAGATATGTACCGGATCTAAGGAAGAATCTAATTTCATTAGGCATTTTAGATTGTAATGGTTATAGTTACAAATCTATAAGTGGAGTAATGAAAGTGAGTAAAGGCATACAAGCTCAATTTTTGCAAATATTGTGTTCTTGGAAAACAGAACAGGGTGCAGTTCAAGACAGCCACACACAAGACAGAGGGGATTCTCGACTATGTCCATACAGATGTTTGGGGACCAGTTATCGTAGTATCACGGGGAGGATACTTGTATTTCGTGAGTTTCATTGATGACTACTCACGAAAGGTCTGGGTGTACTTCATGCGGCACAAGTCCGAAGCGTTTGCCAAGTTCAAGNCAAGTTTCTTTCAAATTCGGGTCGACAATATTGGGATGCAGTCAAGTGGATTTTCATATACTTGAGGGGCACTACAGACTATTGCATCATGTTTAGCAGACAATATAGTGACCCTTCAGTTGTGGGATATGTGGATGCAGACTATGCAGGGGACTTGGATGACAGNTAGATTCAAAGTTCCAAGAGTTGTGTGAGCGGCATGAGATCAAGAGACATTTCACAGTTTGCAAGACACCACAACAAAATGGTGTAGCAGAAAGGATGAACAGAATGATAGCTGAGAAAGCTCGGTGTCTCAGGTTGAATGCAGGGCTTGCAAAGAATTTCTGGGCAGAGGTAGTGAATATGACATGTTTCTTGATTAACAAATCACCGAGGGCAGCACTAGATGGGAAAGTATCAGAGGAGGTGTGGACAGGCAGTGCGGTAGACTACTCTGGTTTGAGAGTGTTTGGATGTCCAGCCTATGTACATGTTTCTAGTGAGGAGAGGTCGAAGCTTGATGCGAAGTCTAGACAGTGTATCTTTCT
>CAUOFW020001358.1:617463-659091 GCA_963454935.2 Ilex paraguariensis
GCTCAGTGCCCGAAGATAGATGATGAAGTTCATGACATGTCAAAGGTCCCATATGCTAGTGTAGTGGGGTGTTTGATGTATGCTATGGTTTGTACAAGACCAGATTTGGCACAAGCTATCATCGTGGTTAGTAAGTTTCTTTCAAATTCGGGTCGACAATATTGGGATGCAGTCAAGTGGATTTTCAGATACTTGAGGGGCACTACAGACTATTGCATCATGTTTAGCAGACAATATAGTGACCCTTCAGTTGTGGGATATGTGGATGCAGACTATGCAGGGGACTTGGATGACAGGAGGTCTACCATAGGTTATGTGTTTACTCTTGTGGGAGGACCTATTTGTTGGAAGTCCATGGTACAGCCTATAGTTGCACTATCTACTACTGAGTCAGAGTATATGGCAGTAGCTAAGGCTGCCAAGGAGGCTTTGTGGCTTACAGGTTTGGTCAAGGAGTTGGGTGCCCAGCAAGGTGGAGTTCAGTTGCATTGTGACAGTCAGAGTGCCATTTATTTGGCAAAGAACCAGGTGTATCATGCGAGGACTAAACACAGATTTGAGGTTTCATAAGATCAGGGAGTTGGTTTCTTCTGGTGAACTATTACTTGAGAAAGTTCACACTTATGAGAATGCAACAGACATGTTGACAAAGTCTGTTACTACAGACAAGTTCAAGCACTGCTTAGACTTGATTAATGTCTCCAGTTGCTAGATGGGAGATGCCCCAATTTAGCGTCTCCGATGGAGTTCCCGGATACATGTTCTCTTTTTCTCCTAAGGAGTGAATATTTGCCAAGGTGGAGATTGTTAGAGTATGTGTGGCTCATATTTATTGTGTGCACAATGGCAAGGAGGTAGATGCCGGAGTGGAGCATGTGACAGCATTTGCCTTGTGGGATTGATATATTTTATGTATGGAGGGGACGTTGATTAGTTGGGGGTGCGGGGGCAACGCCCCCACGATACGGTACAGGGGTATTTTGTAAATACGTCTGTACTAGGGTTATATAAATACTTAAAATGTAACTCTACTTTGAATAATGAAAAAGAATGGCCGCTCGCTCCTGTGGATGTAGGCACATTGCCAAACCACGTAAATCTCTGTGTTATTTTCTCTTACTTTCTTAATTGTTTGATTCCTTATTATTCACCATAATTGCTGCACGATCACAACAGATTTATCTCTCATAACCTGGCTTCAAGGGGTTGTCAATATTTGAACTCAAGATGTCTGAATTTACAGTTTATCTCTATTACTACTTGAACTATCATTGGAGTTGAGGAACTCCAATATGGCACCTTCACCTCTAAGCGTTTTAAGAACTGTATGCTCTTTCTATTCCTTTTCGGAATGAGATTATATCTAATATATTTCGTTTTTTTTTTTTGGCAAAGTATTTGTCATTAATAAATAAAGAGTCCACTTGTATACAATAAATTTCACTTAAATATATGTGAAATTATTTGCCCAAAAAAAAATGAAGAATAAATGTATTGAATGAGATCTCGATCACTCATTCTCTAGAGTTTATTGCAAAGAACGTTTTGGCACCCAATAAGTGAGGTAGATTTGTTCCCCCATGCATGCCTGACATCTATAATGTATAGAGTAATACTATTTGAATTTAAAATTTTGACATAATTTATTGACATAATGATATGACTTTATAGGAATTATTGAATCAACACTAAGTTTTAATGTTTGATGAGGTCTACGGTAAATCTAAAGGTTACAGTGAATTAGACTAGCAAATTATGTCAATAAATTTAATCCTAATAATATTGCTCGAATGTAAGAAATGTCAGTTTCAATAATCTTATCCGACAGTCTAAAATAGACTTACCCAACGGCCATTAATATCCCTCTCAAAATCATTCACATTAAATTTTACCTTACTCTCTTCACTCTTTACTCTCTTTTTCTNTTTTGACATAATTTATTGACATAATGATATGACTTTATAGGAATTATTGAATCAATACTAAGTTTTAATGTTTGATGAGGTCTACGGTAAATCTAAAGGTTACAGTGAATTAGACTAGCAAATTATGTCAATAAATTTAATCCTAATAATATTGCTCGAATGTAAGAAATGTCAGTTTCAATAATCTTATCCGACAGTCTAAAATAGACTTACCCAACGGCCATTAATATCCCTCTCAAAATCATTCACATTAAATTTTACCTTACTCTCTTCACTCTTTACTCTCTTTTTCTGAGATCTTCACTTCTCAGTTCTCCAAATTAACTAGTTAATTTACGTTACATCATACCTACAGACACAAGTTACCCTTAATTTTTCATACATCAAAGCAATGTTAGCTGCAATTTTATTTTCCATTAATGCTATGGAAGTTGTTAAACTCCAACGGGAATCTTGGCTTTGTATAGGATTAATTCTACAAGAAAAAATATATTAAACTTTCTTTGCAAGTATAAGTACTTACGCCAATTTTTTATTTTTATTTTTTATACATTATCTAATGGTTTAGTCCATTCATTGTTGTTGATTTATCTTAGGATTCAAATCTATTTGTCTAGCAACATAAGAACTACTCTAAGTACATATTAATTTATTTTTTTTGTTAGAGGATATCCAGACTTACGCAGACTATTCCATTGAATTTTGAGTCAACCACCATAACTCGAGTTAATTTAAAGACATGTTCTATGAGGAATAAGGGTGTCTGACCCTCAAGAAATATGGGAAGTATCAAACCCGAGACCTCTTACTTGTAAAATATAAGATTTGACCACTAGATCACTCCTAAGGACTACGTACATATTGATTCTCATAATGCAAAACTCCAAAAATATGGAGGTGAACCTCCTCATGTTCTCCACTTATAAGCAAAGTCTCATGAAATTTTTTTGACAGATTGCTAGACCAATCCATCCTTCCAGATAAAATGCTATGAATTTTAAAGATGGTTCAAGTGGTAATAAGAAAAAATTGTAAATTTAGGCATCAAAGATTTATTCCCCATAAATATTTTAGTCCCGACGTAGATAACATGCTTTTTATCGGATCGAGGAGAAGATTAGTTTAGGTGCACGTAAACTACTCTAGATAATCCTGATCGTTGAACAAAAAAAAAAAGCCCTAAGAGCCAAAATTTTTATTAAATTTTAGATGTTACATGATGTAGGACATTGTTATTTATTAGATAATTAATTAAAATTTGTGGGATTCAGTGATCTTATAATTCATACATGATGTAGGACATTATTATTTATTATAATTAATTAAAATTTGTGGGATTCATTGATCTTATAATTCACATTAATTTAAAATTTAATAAAAATTTTGACAATCTTAGCATTATTGTAGCTTTATGCTCCATTTAGTATGATAAAAAAATGGAAGGATGGAAAGTTAGAAGGATAAATAAAACATCATGTTTGATAAGGAAGGAAAATAGGAATGATGGAAAAAATGGATGGATTAACTTTCCTTCTAACTCACCAAAATCAATCCCTCTAAAATCGAAAAGAAAGTGGATAAAAAATTAATTATTTGTGTTGAGATATATCTTATTTATCTATATATTATGTATACATTAATTTCATATAAAAATATAATGATAAAATATGTGTGTGTATATATATATATATATATACACATATATATAAATTTTAAATTAAAAAAATATTTTTTTCATCTTAACTAGGGGTGAAAATTTTTGACTTAACACAATGATATAACTCGAACTTGACACGAATTTTATGACACGAACTTGATTATAACTCGACACGCGAATAAGAAATATAAAAGACTCATAATTTTATCACTTAATACGAATTTGACACGACACGATTCGATTGTCACCCCTAATATTAGACAAAAAAAATTAAAAAAAAATTAGTTATTTTTATTTTTTATCCATCCAACCAAACACAAAGAAAACAAAGTGTATTATTCTTACTTTTCATCCTTGAAGGATAGAAAGTATATCCCTCCTACTTTTAATCCTTTTTTTTCTATTCTTCCCATCAAATGTAGCACTAAAAATGGAAAGGCTCCATCTACCACAATTAACAAGCTAAGCTTCTTAGACATGGATCATCTCAATGGAAAAATCTAGTGATTGGACCCACCAACAACCTTACCACATATAAACCTAGTGAGATAGAGATCACAAGGTTGGTTGCGTCACTTATACTTTATGATGGTGTTTACTATGCTAACTGAGCAAAATGAATGAATTACACACATTGATCAAAATCAAAGTGTTCAAGGGTCAGGGAATTGGGGTAACTTACAAAGTGAAAATATAGTGGTTCACCCAGTTCGAGAGCTCTACTAGTCCACTCTCGAATGGAGTCTCTTGCTCCTCGAATCTATATTGACCACCGTTATAAATTACAGAATGATTTACATATATTTTTTTGTCCCCCTTCGCTGGAGGCCCTATTCAATATTTATACTCCGATTCTTGTTTCTAAGGGATCTTCAGCGAGATCCTAATCCTTCATCTGCAAGATTTCCCTTGATTTTGAGAGGGGATCTTGGGTGGTTGAGAGTTTCACGCCTCAATTACTGTCCTCTTGTTGTTTTGTGGATGCCTCCTGTTAGCCAACTGTTCTCTTCTCACCTTTTCTACTCTTTCATCCGAGAGGAGCTCGAGGCCTGGGCCTATGAGCTCTAGGCTCCTTATCTGACCTCCTTGTCTGACCTCACTTCCGGAGCTCATATTTAGTTAAAATCCTTTTCATGTATCATCAGTTGCCCCCCAGCCCTTGGTTCAAGCAAGCTTGGGCAAAGGCCGAACTTAGAGTGAGTCAAGGTAGAACTCCACCTGGTGACCTCGATATACATGCAAACAGGTCTTTGACGGTTACAAGTAATCACTTTTTCCCTCGTTTCTTGCACACGTTCCCCACTTTAAAGCCCCTTGTATAGTTGGCTTTAAATGCCTCTGGATCGATGGCTACCATTTCACTCTTCGAGTTTTCTTTGGCTTTTTCCTCTTTACTTTCTTATGATTTCAACTTCCCAAGTTTGTCGTCGTTCTTAGGGCTTCACAGAGAGGCGATTTCCCCTGATTTGATCTGAAGGCTTAGTGAGGCTTGATATTGACTTTGTTCTGAGCTTTAATCCATTGTTCATTCTTGTTTAGGTATGTCTTTCGTCTCTTTCCCATTTCCTCGTTCTGGATCCCTCAAATCTGAGGTGGTTACTACATTTTTGGACTTTTTGGTTCTACTATTTTAGGAGTCAAGGTCACTCCCTATCTCGCCTCCCTCGCTTTCTGGATCCTTACTCTACGGCTAGGATTTTTGTCATTAGTCGTTGGTGTCTTTTCCTCTTGAACCTCAGAGAGTGTTTCTCAGAGGTTCCCCCTCTTTATAGGTCCTTTAAGTTTTCTTTCCCTTGCCTAGTTATGTCTACTTCCTCTGAAGCCACGAGTTCGTCTATCTCTCTGATGAGGGATAGGTCTGGTAAAGAGGACACCGATTTGGGAGATATGGGTGAGGAGATTGATAATTTCCTCGGCGTGGATTCTATCGATGTCGAGGGAGGTCCCGAGGAGTCTCCTTTGCCATCCTCCCCTGCGCCTAAAACCCCTAGCAAAGGCAAAACCAAGGTGAGTGGCGTAGGGATCTTCGGCAGTGCTGAGGGCATAGGGGCTGTTCCCAGGGCTGCTGAGCTCGTGAGTTCTAGTGGCATCGTTCCTTCTTACTTCAAGGTTCTGGCTGCTCATTTTGGCTTCCCTCAGGATATGCAGTTCTGGAGCCCAAACATGTAGACCCGATGTAACTCTTCCATCCCCAAAAAGGTCTATTTCTTAATGGCCGTTTTTGAGAACGACCTTCATTTTTCCATGCACACTTTTATCAAGAATGTCCTATAGCATTTCAATGTTTGTCCTGCCCAGCTTTCTCCTAACTTCTGGGGTGTGTTTGTGGGTCTCCTTGTTTTCTTCAAAAAACACGAACTTGGGATTCCTATCGTACATTTGCTCATGAGATTTTTCAACGTCAAATACACCCCTTCTGATGACTTTTTGTACATCTCCAAGCGGGTGAAAACCAAAGTTCTTATCTCCGAGCTTTCGAGCTCTCACAAGGGTTGAAAAAAGCTTTTCTTTTTCGTGTGGGGGAGAGACTAGCAGTTCAACTCTGCAAATATGATAGACACTCTTCCGATTCCCCGGGGCTGGTCTGCCCCTGGCAACTTGGGTAAGCCTTTACCTGAGCAAGTTAGGGACAATTTTGGTGTCTTTATTTGCTGACCTTGTTTTGCTGGTTTTGTTTCTCAAGCATTAGACTAGAACTCAGTGCAGGAGATGAGCAAGTTTTACTGAATTTGGCAGTCTGTGATTCAAAAAGATATTCAGAGCTTATCAAGCCTCAGGTTCGTGTAGAGCTTGGATTTCGCCTCCCTGAGGTGAGGATAAAGACCCTTGTTCCCATCTCTTTTGTCAGTGTCGAGGGGGTGTCAGGTAATGCTTTCTCTACCCATCTCTAATTTTTTTAGACCTCTTTCCTAATTCTTACTCCCTTTTTTTAAAAAATTATTCTACGTTCTTAGGATTTTCTGCAATGAAGCCTACTTACGAAGCTTTCCAAGCCAAAGTTGCTCTGCTAAAGAAAAGTAGGTGTGTGAGCAAGGGCAGAGCTGAAGTTGGTTTTGGTAGTGACCTCTCTCCTCAGGCCAAGGTACCAAGGTTGGGGTTGCCCTCTGCCTCTCCAACTTCGAACCAAGTAGTTGTTATCCCTCCATCAAGCTCCCTGTAGGATGTGGAGATCTCTTCCCTCCAAGATACTCCTCTGACTGTTGGGAAGATTTCTGAGTAAGACCTAACCTCTCCTTCTTCTAATGAGGTTGAGAGGGCTTTAGAGACGATCTCTCGTGTCTAGCCCTTTCTTACCTCTTCTGAGCCACTAGAGAAATTTTCCTAGTCGTCCCACATGAGCTTTAGGGCTAAGAAAGGGANATGTCGAGGGGGTGTCAGGTAATGCTTTCTCTACCCATCTCTAATTTTTTTAGACCTCTCTCCTAATTCTTACTCCCTTTTTTTAAAAAATTATTCTACATTCTTAGGTTTTTCTGCAATGAAGCCTACTTACGAAGCTTTCCAAGCCAAAGTTGCTCTGCTAAAGAAAAGTAGGCGTGTGAGCAAGGGCAGAGCTGAAGTTGGTTTTGGTAGTGACCTCTCTCCTCAGGCCAAGGTGCCAAGGTTGGGGTTGCCCTCTGCCTCTCCAACTTCGAACCAAGTAGTTGTTATCCCTCCATCAAGCTCCCTGTAGGATGTGGAGATCTCTTCCCTCCAAGATACTCCTCTGACTGTTGGGAAGATTTCTGAGTAAGACCTAACCTCTCCTTCTTCTAATGAGGTTGAGAGGGCTTTAGAGACGATCTCTCATGTCTAGCCCTTTCTTACCTCTTCTGAGCCACTAGAGAAATTTTCCTAGTCGTCCCACATGAGCTTTAGGGCTAAGAAAGGGAAGTATGTCAAGGAGGAGAGTGGTGAGAGCTCTTTCTTTGATAGCGCCGAGCTCACTACCGAGGCCCTTGACTCCATCATTCCTTCTGCTGATGTTTGGAGGGCTATGGTTATGCCTTTTCAAAATTCCATTAGTTCAACGCTTCATGGGGTTGCTATCATAAGATCCCCTCCTCTTTAGGTCTCCCTTTCACCTTAGTTCGCCATTTTATGCTGAGTTTTGCTTCTGGTTGTATTTATTTTCAATTGGTCATTCATGTGAAGGGTTTGCTGAGCTGGATTCAAGGTCTAGAGAGCTCTGCCAAGGCTTCAAAGGCGTTCAAGTTCAAAGCCCTCGAGCTGGCTTGCACCAATAATGACCTCCAAAGCCAAATCCAGGATCTTCAGGCACAGGTGGAAAGACAAGCTTCCACTATCAAATATTTGGAGGCAAACGAGAAGAGGATCAGAGAGGACCTTAGGTTGAAGACTGATGCATAAGCCAAGGCCAGCCGAGAGACAATTGAGGCTCTAGGCTCTTATAAAAATATGAAAAATGAGTATGACATCTTGGCCGGGACGAATGATACTCTTTGCAGTGAGCTCGAGGTGGAGAGGGTCACAGTTAAAGAGAAGGATGACCTAATCGTAAAGTTGATGGATGATATTACGACTAAGTGGGCGAGCGAATGGCTCACTTTCCAGGACCGAGCTGAGGAAGCTTATCCTAATCTACACTTTAACTTTGAGATCCCAGCCCAAGAAGAGGCAGAGGAGGTTAATGCAGAGGTGACAGGTGGGATTTTTGGCCCCTTCTACTCTTGAGCTTACTCTTGATGGTGTCATGACATTTATCCCTCTTGGCGAGGTCTTGGCTCAGGAGCCTCCCTCTTTTGTAGTCACTCCTACAGTTCCTACCTTCGGAACCACTTTTGTACCTATAGCTGTCGAGCTCCCTGTTGTCCCTGCCATTACACCTTTCTCTGTTGACCTTGTGAATGAGGCTCTAGTCCTTAATTCGCCAACATCTAGAGCTGAGGTCACTGCTTCTCGCCTCTCAGAGATTTCTCCTCTCTTACCTGGGGGAACTCCTTCTGCTGAACTGCTAGGCTCTTCCTCAGCCCCTGCTGCTGAGGTCTCAGCTTTTGACTTGTCAAACCTTTCATTGACTCTTTCACAGACTTGGGATTTTTTTTTTTTGTTTTTTTGAAACTTTTGTACTTGTGAATTGCTTTCTTGAGTTACTTTTGTACTTGTGAACTACTTTTGTTGAGTTATTGATGTAAATACGTACTGTTCTTTTGAGCTACCGAACTGATTTCCTGATATTGATGTAAATACATTCTGAGCTATCGCGCTTCCATGTATGTATTGCTACATATTGCCTTATTCTGTACTTCCTCCTTCTTTGCCCCTTGCTTCGAGAGTACTTCAGCTCTCCCTGAAGAAGATATGTCTAGAGTCAAAGAACTGTTTGGGTTGTTGAGCTCATTCTTACTGGCGAGTTTGATATCTTTTATCGTGACAAGGGGCTTGCTGGATTTGGCAAAGAGCTCTCTGCTCTTATTGTGAAGCTGAGGTAACTGTGCCAAATGTGTACTTTGTCCCTTGCAATTTAGTTTGAAAATAGTTGAGCTACCTTCGCTAGGGTTTGCCCTCAGTTTTGGTGCATGAATTCAAGCAAAACCATCATACAACACATATTGTTTGAATATATTTTCAACGAGGCACCGGATGCGAAAAATCTCTTGATCAACTAGGATTCTTGAATTTAGAACTCTGAGACTCAGATGGATATCCTGATTGACATAAACAAGTCGTTCTCCATCCTTCGATGCTTCTTCAATCTCTAATTCACTTCTTGCAGCGTCCTTCATATCAGAAGGTAGAGTAGGGGTGGCCCCAATGACGCAATAACTTTTTGTCTTGAGCTCGTGCTTGCACAGGATCATGTCAACTATGCTTAGAGGTTTTCCTGACAAGACCTGGGAATGCAAAACTGGCAAAGTTGGGAATTGCTCTTCTTCTTTTCTATTTTTTTTGCATATGTCCCAACTACCTTCCTTAAATGTAATTGCCCTATTAATTTGGAAACCCGAANTTGTGGCAGAGTTGGGAATTGCTCTTCTTCTTTTCTATTTTTTTTGCATATGTCCCAACTACCTTCCTTAAATGTAATTGCCCTATTAATTTGGAAACCCGAAGGTCTTCCGTCCTTGATTCTTGTGTGCTTCTTAATTCCCTACAACTTGGTGTTTTCGTGAGGTTTCCATGATCCCTTTTCCTTATTCTTGGCGTCTTTTCTTGAATCTTGGAGGCTTCACATTTTTGCTTTCCTTTTCCTTCCTCTGGATTTATGATGGTTGCCCCTCTTTTTTCTTCGTTCAAGGAACGATCTTCCTTTGGGATTGAATGGAAGTGGCATTGCAATTATCTAATCCCCTCAACGATTACATCCTCTGACTTGGATGAGATCAAAAGGCAATTTTTTCCTGATTTGGACTTGCCTCTATGGGTCCCATCTTCTGATGAACCTTGCAACTACTTTCCTCGAGGGGAGGTTTGTTTCTTAGAAGGGGCACTGGAGATATGCCTTCGTCTTCCAATCCACCCGTTTATTGGGTGGATCCTAGCTTACTATAGGTTATGCTCTTCTTATCTTTCCCCCAAAGGATGGGGTGATATGATCAGCTTTTTCATCTTCTGGAGGCTACAGGGTAATAACGAATTCCCTACTGTAGCCGAATTCCTTTATTTTTATGAACTAGAGGATGATGAGTTTCCCTACTTCAGCTGTTTTTGGTGGAGGCATTTTCGTTTGCGTCCTTTGATTTTCGACCTTCCTTCCTCTCTTGAAGGGTGGGCTAGACGCTTTTTCTTTGTTTCTGGAGATTCCTGGAGATCCTCTGATCTGCACTATAGAGAGTATAGGGTCCCTTGCTCTGGGAGAGTTATTCTTATACAAGTAAGAGTACTGAGTGCTTTTCTTTGACTGAAGTCTATAATGACATGTCTACATATTGTTCTTGTCGCGCAGATGCCCTTGACCTAGACCTGGTGGATTCGATAAAGGTTGCACAGATGGCCCAGGCTGAACCTATGTCCTTTTTTGAGCTGATGACATCAGATAGCCTCTTCTTGTTCAGTACTGCAGCGGCTGCTCGGGATTTTGTTTCTTTCCTAGACTCTCCTGACCTTTTTCCTTCTGAATCTGATGAAGGTGAGGACGCTGGTGCATCTCTTAGGAAGCGTAAGAGGGGCAGTTCCCCTGGTGGCTCCTCTTCTCCCTTGTCTTCATTGGGAACCGTTCTGTTCTTTTTTGCTGGGCAGAAACTTATGAATTTGCATTCAGAGGCGGAGAAGGAGAGAGATGAGCTAAGGGAAGAGAATGCACGCCTTCGGGAAGCAAACGTTTCGCTAGAAGAGGAAATAGCTAAGCTGAAGGAGAGACTTGGGAGAGTGTAGAACCCTGCGTCTTTTCTTTTTTATTTCTCTAGAGACAGACCTCTTCATGCTGTTTTGTAATGTCCATTCACTTGTTGTTGAATGTTTGTTCTTTCATATGTGCTTATGAACAACAAATTTGTTGAGTTAACTTTTTATTCTGGGACATGTTTATGAGCTGAAAAACTTATCATAATTTTATGAGATAGAAAACTCATCTTAATTCCATGAGCTGAGGAGTTCATCATGACTTTATGAGCTGAAGAGCTCATCTTTTATTTATGAGCTGAAGAACTCATCTTTACCTTTTTAGCTACTCCAAGAAGTCATGCAGGGATGAATCAGAACAGATTGTTTTATTGAGAACAGTTTTATTACAAAAGGAAATTCACTGGATAAACCTCTTAAGGTACTCTGCGCTCCAGGAGTGAGGCAGGACCTGACCCTCTTCTGTTTGTAACTCGTAGTTTATAGGCCTGACCACTCTTGAGACAATGTAGGGCCCTTCCCAATTGGGGCCCATTTTTTCGTAAGTGGGGGTCCTTTCTTGCACGTAGGAGCTTCCTAAGTACTAAATCCCCAACTTTAAAACTCTTGTGCCTGACCATTGGGTCATAGTATCTCGTTGTCTTCCTTTGGTAGCTCTTAATACACTGCAAGGTTCTATCCCTCTTTTCATCCAAAAGGTCAAGGGTTAGTAGAAGTAATTCGTCATTATGTTCTGACTCTAGGAGCTCTGCCCTAGGGGACGAGATTCTTACTTCCACAGGCGCCACCGCTTCGATTTCGAATGCCAAAGCAAAGGGAATTTCCTGAGTTGTTGACCTCACAGTTGTCTTGTAGGCCCATAACACTTCTGGAATGTGCTCTACCCATTTTTTCTTTAGAGTCTCTAATTTAGTTTTCAGAGCTGCTTTTATAGTTCGGATAGTGACCTCTACTTGTCCATTGGACTGAGGATGAGTAGGAGCTAAAAATTAATTCTTTATCCCTAGCTCAACACAAAATATTTTGAACATTGGATTGTCAAATTACTTTTCATTGTCGAAAACGATTGCCTTGGGAATCCCAAACCTACAAATTAAGGACTTCCACGTGAAATTTTGAACCTTTTGTTCTGTGATCGTTGCCAAGGGTTCCACCTCTGCCTATTTGGTGAAGTAGTCCACTCCAATGGTGGCGAACTTGCACTGCCCCACACTTATTGGAAGGGGACCAAGAATGTCTAAGCCCCATTGCTGGAATGGCCAAGGACTTACTACTAACATTAAGATCTCTGGTGGACAATGGGAGATATTGGCGTGTAACTGGCAGACTTTACACTTTTTGACCAGGTCTATAGAATCCTTGAGCATGGTGGGCCAGTAATATCCCTACCTTAAAGCTTTTCTTGCAAGAGCTTAGGCTTCGATGTGGTTACCGTAGATTCCTTCATGAATTTCTCTCAGTATTTAGTTAGGGTCCTCGTTTTCTACGCACTTGAGGAGAGGTGCCAAAAAGCCTCGCTTATACAAGTTTCCTTGTAAGATAGAGAATTTGGCTGACCTTGTTCTCAGCTTTTGAAGCTTCCTTTGAGTCTGTTGGCAAGGTTCTATTCTGAAGATACTCTATGATGGGGTCCATCCAGCTAGGTGAGACCAGAACGAGGAGCACTTCTTCCTCCTCAATGCTTACTAACGGCTCTGCTAAGTGCCCCACTGGTATCAATCTATCTAGGTTTTCCTATGAGGCATTTTCTAGTCTTGCCAATGTATTTGCTCATGAATTCTCAAACCTAGGGAAGTGCTTGATCTTAAATTGCACAAATTTCTTAATCAATTCTTGTACCTTTCTAAGGTACAAGACCATTTTCTCGCCCTTGGCCTCATAAGACTCCTCTATTTGTTTTATCACGAGCTAGGAGTCACTGCAGACTTCACGATGTTCTGCCTCCATTGATAACGCAAGGTTTAGCTTAGCAATGACTGCTTCATATTCTGCTTCATTGTTCAAAAATTTAAACTCAAACCTAAGAGCATACTCAACATCTATTCCATCTGGGGAAGTCAGAATCGGACCAGCACCACTCCTTTGAGCGTTGGCAGCTCCGTCTACGGAAAGCTTTCACACAGGGAGGTTGAGAATTAGCTGTGTTGCCTCTGCAGGTGCTTCTGACTTGAATTCTGCAGTGAAATCTGCTAGAATTTGTCCTTTGATCGCTGTCCTCGGCTTGTATCTGATATCAAACTCATTAAGCTCAATAGCCCATTTAACCAACCTCCCAGAAGATTCTGGTTTATGTAACACCTGTTTCATCGGTTGATTTGTTGGGACCTCAATAGTATGAGCTTGAAAATATGGCTTGAGTCTTCTCGCAGTTGTAACCAAGGCCAAGACTAGTTTCTTTATTTTTTTGGTACCTTTCCTCTACTCCCCTCAACATTTTGCTACAGAAGTAGACTGGATGTTGAGCTTGATCTCATTCTCTCACTAGTGTTGCGTTGGTTGAAAAATCTGAGACAACAGGTATAGTGTGAGTACCTCTCCTTCCAAAGGACTTACCAACACTAGGGGTGAACTTAGATAGTTTTTTAGAGCTTTAAATGCTTCTTCACATTAAGTGTCCCATTGGAACATTTTTTTTAAGGTCTGAAAAAAGGGTTGACATTTGTCGCTTGACCTAGATACAAAGCGGCTCAAGGCTGCGATCCTTCTTGTAAGGCACTGGACTTCTCTGATACTGGATGGTGGCTACGTGTCCATTACTGCCTTAACCTTTGCTGGTTTAATACCAATTCCTTTGTTGTTGACTATGAATCCTAGAAATTTTCCAGCAGATACTTCGAAGGCACATTTGACGGGGTTGAGCTTCATCTTGTACCCCTTGAGGACCTGAAATGATTCTACTAAATGCCCGATGTGGAACTCTGCCTTTAGTGATTTCACCAGCATGTCATCGATATAGACCTCCATGGAGGTCCCAATTTGCCTCTGGAACATCCGATTTACGAGGCGTTGGTAATTGACTCTAGCATTCTTCAGCCCCAAGGCATGACTTGATAGCAGTATATTCCCTGCTCAGTTATAAAGGAGGTTTTCTCCTGATCACTAGGATCCATCCTAATCTGGTTGTATCCATAGAAAACATCTATAAGGCTGAGGAGCTTGTGTCCAATGTTGGCATCCACAATCAAATCAATCTGTGGCAAGGGGAAGTTATCTTTGGGGCAAGCTCGATTGAGGTCTGTAAGGTTGATACAAAGTTGCCACTTGTCATTGGTCTTCTTGACAAGGACCACGTTTTCCATCCAGGTAGGGTAGTCCACTTCTCTAATGACTTTGGCATGAAGAAGTTTGCTGACCTCCTCATTGATTGTCCTTTGGCTCTCTGGGGTAAAACTTCTTCGCTTCTGTTTAACGGGTTTGCAAGTGGGTTCACAATGAGCTTGTGCGTGATTGAAGGGTTGATGACTTCCAGGTCTTCTTGCTTTCAGGCAAATACTTTTATATTTTCCTTCAGGAATTGAATGAGAAGGTTTTTAATTTCTTTGCTCAGCTTAGACCCTATGTAGACAAGGTGTTTTGGTTCTTCATCAAGCTGAATTGGTTCCAGCTCTTCTGATAGTATTGGTCTAGTGTCCAGCTCGTCCAGTTGAATATTTTTGACTTCTTTGCTCTTGACAGATGTCATGTAGCACTCCTGTGCCACACGCTGATCTCCTTAGACCATATTAACTCTATTTTTCATAGAAAACTTCATAACCAAGTGGTAAGCAGAAGGTATAGCCCTCATTGCATTGAGGGAAGGTCTCCCAAGTAGCATATTATACGTCGAAGGTGCATGAATTACCAAGAATTTCACCGTAGTAGAGGTCTGACAGGGAGGGTTCCCGATTATGAGCAAGAGTTGTATTAACCCTAGGAGTAATACCCTTTCTCTTGAGAATCCTAACAGATGGGTACTTACTGGCTCAATCTTTTCTCTGCCTATTCTCATCTTATCAAATGCTGGCACAAAGATGATGTCTGTAGAGCTCCCATTGTCAATCAAAACTCGATGAACAGTTCTGTTGGCAACGACTACTCTTACCACTAAGGGGTCATCATTGGGATGATGACAGCCTTCCAGATCTGAGTCTGAGAAAGTGATAGATATGTCCAGATGTGGAATCTTGGATATAGTATGCACTTTCAATGTCTCATCAACTCTGATTCTATACAGGTGAGGTTTCCTAGCAGAGTAGGATTCCTCCCCTCCTACAAATCCTTCGGATATTACTCCGCTTTCCCTTAGGGGTTATTGGCGTTGTATAGGGGCTTGCTGTTGAGGTGCTGGGGGTGGTGGAGCTCGATTTTGGTTATCATAGGCAACAGATTGACGCAGTTATCCCTTTTGGATCAAGAATTCAATCTCCTTCTTCAGCTGGATACAGTCATCAGTGTGGTGGCTGTGGTTTCTATGGTATTCACAGTACTTCATGGGATCTCTCTTTACTGGATTTGCCTTCATTCGAGGGGACTATCTTAAAAACTTCTCATTCTGCATCTCATATAGGATTTGGGACACTGTGGCAGTGAGAGGAGTGAGCTACTGAGGTGCATACCTCGGTTGTAACACTAGCTGAGGAGGAGCTAGGCGACCTTTGACATCTTCCCTTCTCTTTGGGGAACGATCCCTATTTCTCCTTGGAGACCTATCTCGTCCTCTTTCTTTCCTGGGATTTCAATCCCTCTTTTTTTCTTCTTTCACCTTTTCCTTTTGAGAAGATGAGCTCCCCACCTTTGAGAGAAGGGCTTCCTCGCCATTAATATACTTTTCTGCCTTAACCAGCACCTTTGTCATGCTTGCCTGCGGGTTCGTTGATATCGAAAACATCAAATCCTTTGACTGCACTCCTAGTCCAACAATAAAAGCAGTGATAGCTAACTTCTCATCTGGAGCGTCCACCTTCAGCGATTCTGAGTTGAACCTTTGGACATATGACTGCGGGTTCTCATTGGGTCCTTATTTACGTTCAACAGGTGGTAACTCAGCTTTTAGTAGGCCTGAGCTTCTATAAAATGGGATACGAAAGATATGGAGAGCTCCTTGAAAGAAGAGATTGATGCTGGGGGAAGTCTGTTGAACCATGCTAGGGCTGAACCTTTTAGCGTGATGGCGAAGGTCGGCATCGCACAGGGTCCTAATATCCATGTAGCTCTATCTGATTTTTGTAGGTATTGAGGTGGTCCATGAGATCTTTAGTTCCATTAAATGCCTCTATTTGCTGCATTCTGAACTTTGGAGGGAAGGAAAAATGCAACACCCTAGCAGTGAATGGGGACTCAATTTGCTGCACCAAAGCATCCATTATCATTAGGGTCTTACCTCTCACGACTTCCTTCATGTGGGTGAGCTCTTGCTGGATATCACAAAAGCGCTGCTCCTAGTATTGCTCTCTTCTTTCTTGTTGGACAGGAAGAAAATCATTTTTCTCAATCCCTTTGTCCTGACTTTGTCCTTCTTCATTTTCACCATTCCTAGGAGGCAGAGGAGGGGCGTGGCTATTCTCACCCCCTTCGTTGATTTCTTTAAGGGGGTTGAGGTGCCGATGTTCTCCCTGTGGGGGCCTCCTTGGGCTGGTCTAGCCTGTTGAGGACCCTGCAAGAGCTTTAAGAGCTCTTAGTTATGCCAAAACAGACGTTGGTTTACCAGGTGAAGAGCCTTAACTCATTATTCGTTGGGGGATCGATTTCAGCGGTGGGGATGAAATCCTAAAGGTTTTCATGCTGCCCATNCAAGAGCTTTAAGAGCTCTTAGTTATGCCAAAACAGACGTTGGTTTACCAGGTGAAGAGCCTCCAACTCATTATTCGTTGGGGGATCGATTTCAGCGGTGGGGATGAAATCCTAAAGGTTTTCATGCTGCCCATCGCTAGTAGCTTCTTGTTGGTTTTGGATCCGCGGGGGATTCATCTGATTTCTGCTCGTGTTGCGAGTTGATACCATCTGTTATTGAAGGTTCATCATTTTTGTAATGAGAATAGTCATTCCCACAGACGGCACCAAACTGATGGTGTTTACCATGCCAATATAGCCGAATGAATGAATTACGCAAATTGATCAGAATCAAAGTGTTCAAGGGTCAGGGAATTGGGGTGACTTGCACAGTGCAAATATAGTGGTTCATCGAGCTCGAGAGTTCGGCTAGTCCATTCTCGAATAGAGTCTCTTGCTTCTCGAATCTATATTAACCACCATTATAAATTACATAATGATTTACATATATTTTTTTGTCCCGCTTTGCTGGAGGCCCTATTCAATATATATAGTCCGATTCTTGTTTCTAAGGGATCTTTAGCGAGATACCAGCCCTTCATCTGTGGGATTTTCATTGATTTTGGGAAGGGATCTTGGGTGGTTGAGAGTTTCATGCCTCAATTACTGTCCTCTTGTTGTTTTGTGGATGCCTCCTGTTAGCCAGTTGTTCTCTTCTCACCTCTTCTGCTCTTTCAACCAAGAGGAGCTCGAGGCCTGGGCCTCTGAGCTCTGAGCTCCTTATCTGACCTTACTTCCCGAGCTTGTACTTAGTTAAAATCATTTTCATGTGTCATCACTTTGACATTGTACAAGCGTCTGCTACCACACTATTATTTGTTTGTCGTGTATAATTTTGACCAGTTCAAAAACAAAAATATTTTGAAATCAGAATGATAAGCGTAAAAGTTTAAATATTTATTGTTAAAATATTAATTAAAATTTTGAAATAAGTTAAAATATTTTAAAACAACTCAAAATATAAAAAATTCATTATTCAATAATTTATTTATTTTGTTATTCAAACTTCTCTCTCATTCTTTTCCTACATTCTCTTCGTTTTTTTATACACAAAATGGATATGTAGATTCACTCCACATATCCGTCAACGATCATTGTCACTCAGTATCACACGATTATCTATATGGAACTCTATCGCACCTACGTTAGGGCCGAAGTTAAAGTCCCATCACATACTCTGAGCATTGAAGAATAGATGTAACCCTAACGAATAGTCGTAATTATTAAAACTCAAACTCAAGCATTGAATAATAATATTTGAGTTCTTACCCAGTAGACCAATTGCTCGTTGGTCTTCCCTTCTCTTTTCTCCAAACCAAACATAACTTTTAGGAGTTGTTTGATAAGGGGGTATGGGGGGGGGCTTGGCAAAAATATTCTAAAGCATAGTTATTAGAACCGGACCGGACATCGAACCGACAAAGAGACAGGGTTAATGATTTAATGGTTCAACCACTGAGTCAACTAGTTGGACCGGTCAAATAATAAAAAAATAAAAAAATAATAATTTAGCTAAAAAGTATAAAACATGTACCTAATACATATAATTTACCATAAATCAATTAAGTATAAAAAAATACGTATGTTAAAAATGAAAACTACTGTTAAGAAAATTTTGTTTTTAACATCAATTGACAAGAATACTAAAAAAAAACATCAGTTAACTTAACCAAGTAATTTAATATCAGTTAACTTAACCAAGTAATAGCAATGGCTATTGAACAACCTATTATGATACAGGACCTGTGAAGCTTGAGCAATAGGCTGTGACTTGTGAAGCTTGAGGCTTGAGCAATAGGCTGTGACCTGTGAAGCTTGAGCAAAGAGAGATCGAGTGGAGAAGACGATGGAGTGAAACTTGATCTGTGGAGAAGACGAAGGAATTGCTCGATCAGACCTGGTCCACCAACGCCTGAGTGGAGAAGAGGATGGAGATGACTGGATTTGGGGGTTTTTATGAAAAAGGCAAGAGAACTGCCCGNAGAGTTGCTCGATCAGACTTGAGTGGAGAAGACGATGGAGTGAAACTTGATCTGTGGAGAAGACGAAGGAATTGCTCGATCAGACCTGGTCCACCAACGCCTGAGTGGAGAAGAGGATGGAGATGACTGGATTTGGGGGTTTTTATGAAAAAGGCAAGAGAACTGCCCGGTTTGACTAAACCGTTCGGTTCACGGTTTTTGTCAAAAACCGACAGGTTTGACGGTTTTATTCCGGTTTAACTCCTTAAGCGGTTTAAAGAACCGGATCGACTGAGGTCCCGGTTCACGATCTAACTGGTCGAATAGGCCGGTCCGGTCCGATTTTGATAACATTGATCTAAAGGACCCCTAAACTTTATGTTTGGATTAAAAATTCAATCATGAGTTTTCAAACTGGGCATGTAGCTAGCTCGAATATTAAATTCATGATCATTAGTTTCCTCAAACTTAGGGGGGCAGATTTGGGAAGATGGGTTGAAGGGTTAAGGATGCAAAAAATAATTGTATCCCTTAACATAGGTATGAATTGGATTGATTAAGAGTAAAATAATCATTTACATGACAAATAATTATTAATAATTATGATATATTTGTGGGTTTTACATGTATATGTGTTGTATATCAAACATGAGTATGAACCAGATACAATGTTGAATCACATCTTTAAAAAGAGAAATTTTAATTTGAAAGAATTTGAATAAGTCAATTCAAACACTCCTTAAAAATCTATTAAAACAAGTCTTTATAGATTCTAAAAAATGAAAAAAACTTGCACTACCCGCCAAGCCACGGGCTGGATTGGGCCGAGCTTATGCTGGGCCAACACGGAAAAAGGTACTGTGTGCTTGCCCAGAGCCAACCCAGCCCAATCTTCAGGCTAGATATGACCTACCCCAGGTCCAAATTGGAGCATCATTTTAACTGTGTGAACTGTTCAGAAGGAGCGAGAAATCTAAGCGGTGATTGCTACTCAATTATATATATCTAAGTTTGGACTCTCCTACCTGTCACGACAAGATTACCACGTGCTCATTTTGATGGTTTAGTGATCCCATTATTAGAGGTGTAGGGCCTTGAAGCCCTGTGCACCTTTGATTGTCACGATTCTTGAAAATTATTGTACCACCGTAGATGAGTTGACTGACCATAAAAAAAGTAAAAAATAAAAAATGATAAAAGGTAGCAGGAGCCACACAGCGTTTGCATGTGCAATNAAAGTTTGGACTCTCCTACCTGTTACGACAAGATTACCACGTGCTCATTTTGATGGTTTAGTGATCCCATTATTAGAGGTGTAGGCCCTTGAAGCCCTGTGCACCTTTGATTGTCACGATTCTTGAAAATTATTGTACCATCGTAGATGAGTTGACTGACCATAAAAAAAATAAAAAATAAAAAATGATAAAAGGTAGCAGGAGCCACACAGCGTTTGCATGTGCAATGCCGGGAAGACAGTTGATGTAATTATTAAAGAATTGTGTGGTATAATGCACAAATTGGCCATTATTATTATACACAATTATGTAAGGAATCACTCAAACATTAGGAAAATTCAATGTACGTATGGATACCAATGATTTAGCAGAGAGCAAGTGTACCAACTCTCTTGTGTGTGTGTATATATATATATATGTATGTAGTACTATACGTGTGATTAAAATTGGAGAAATTGAGTAAACTCAAGTAAGGAAAAAAATTAAAAAAAATAAACTTTTAAAACCAATGTACGAAAAAAGAAATATTTTATAATAATCAAGATAAAAATTAAAGCATTATGTCAGGAAAGTATGGATTAAACTGTGTATACCCATAAATAGAATTTTACTATAGGAAGATCAATTATTATTTTTCTGTTTTTTTTAGGACTCTTTTTTATTTTCAGATGATAAAAAGTAGCTTTTACAAATGTCTGGCCGGCCCATTAAAAATCCGCCTCTAGCATAAGGCCCGTCATGGCCCATGACCATCCAAAAAGGAGTTAGGAAAACAAGTTTCTAAACCGTAAATTCAAATATTTTGAGTTTGAATTTAATAATCTAAAAATTTTGAGTTTGAATTTAATAATCTTTTAGAGGTAGGCCACATAGGGGTGACCTGAATCTAATAATATTTTAATTCAGACGTTTTGGTCATCCCTAGTCCTGATAGAGATGACTTATTTTTGACCGGACCGAAAAAAAAATTAATCAAGATACACATCATAAACTTGTCTGGACACTCTTAATCGTTGAACCAAAAAATACACAAATCATTAATATGTTAAATTAAAATATTTGACATGAATAATTCGATTCTTATACGGTAAACTCGTAAATTTGAACAGTGTTGTAAGAAGAATGACTTACAATTGCTTCATTTCTTGATCTATTGTTTGGTGAAGTATTATAGAAGTAAATGATTGAGGATTGATGTTGCTAGTATGTGTATTAAATAGATTATTTGTCGTTTTTTTTTTTGTTTTTGTTTTTTCGGAAGATTCTAGTTTGTAATTTTTGTTCAAAAAAATTGCTCGAAAATAACACTAGTGAATGTAACACTAATATAAAAAAAATATATGTACCACTACTTTAAATAAGATGATAAGATTAGACTCACACTCCATCGTCTTGAATCAGAAAAAGAGTTCTCGTGATGTCAGCATAGAGCTATCATCATTTTAAAGCAACGTTTATGGTTCTTTTTACACCCATTATCTTCATTTGATTCGTGATCATTCAACCTACATTTTTCGTTTGATCCTTGATTATTCAACCGCTCTCTCTCCAACCGTCTCTTTCTCCACACATGCAAAAAGCCCTAGGTAGGTTTCCTTTCCTTTTCTTCTGAATTTTGGCGCTATTCAATCATACTCCTCTTTTTTTCTCTCAAAAATCATTTACCTCGAAGTCAATGACCAAGTCAAGATTTTGTTTTGAGAGGAGTTAAATAATGATCCAACGGAGGATAATAATGATCCAATGAAGAATATTTTTGTTTAATGTAAGCTATTCAATAAGATCTTTAATGCAAAAATTTTAAGTACATAGAGAACATATCAAAATCAATATTACATTATACATTTTATCATGTTATTTCGTCGGGCAAGGAGGGAGTATTCTGTTGGCAGAGGAAGGCAAAGGAAATAGGAATTAGGGCTCAACAGTGAGAATGGAGTGCCGACCGTCGTTGGCCGGAAAGGGTATTAGGGTTTTTTTTTTTTTTTTTAATTCTAATTTTTAGATTATTTGATCTAAAGATGGATAATTTTGTATTTTCAACAAACTTTAGATCATTTTACTGTAACGGTGATTTAATACCTTCACTTCTAACAGCCAAAAACTAACAATATGAGTTAATTGCAAAAAAATTTAGAAGTGTGGAGGATAAATTGTTGAAATTGAAACTAGAGGGAGTCGATTGCAACAAGACCAAAACTTAAAGTGACCACTTTGTAATTAACCCTTTATTTTACAGTAACTAGTACTGACCCTACCCTATGTGCATGTGTAGGCATGAAGCTCAATCATACTACTTTATTGATTTTCTTTTTTGAACTAACTTTATTGATATTCCAAAGCCAGCAAAGGGCAAGCTTTCTGAACTGAGTCAATGTCTTGTATTTCCTTCCTTCTTCCCTCTGTTAGGTGGCGATGACTAATTATCTCATTAATTTTCTTGCAACTATTCTACAATTCATGGGCAAATAGAAATTGTCTACTTCACATTGACTAGTTGGAATCTTTCTTTAGACTCTAATTGCCCAACCATTTTGGCAACTGATTGCATTACATGGCCATAGTTTTTTGAGGGATTAGAAGTCAAATCTTGAAAACGTTGGCTAGTCTATATCTTGGATAATCTAACAGTTTCTAAAATATATATTTTGTCAATTTGGTACCCTTTTTTTTTGGTTTTTACATTTAATCACTGAAGTTTTTATTTCGCGCCTAATAAGTCCAATAAAAAGAAGACAATTTCTTTTGACGTTAAAAAATGATTATGTGTGACTCATGTGACCACAACTAAGGATGATTTTTGTAATTTTAGGAATTATGAGGATGGTAGTGTAAACTTTTTATAGAAAATATATATTAGGAAATAGAATATTAAGAAGGAAAATTTTTGTTATTAGCAAAGGAAATTTTTGTTTTCATGTATAACTAGGTATTCCTTTTGTCTTTCCTTTATTGTACTATAAAGAAATATTTATGTAAATGATAGAATTAAGGAATTCATTTCACAAATTTTAAGATAGTATTAGAGCCTTCCTTTCTCTGTGACCTGATCTAAAAAAATTCTAAAACCACATGGTGGCACCTTCTCCTAACCCCAACCCACCTCTTGTCGACGCCTCTTCTCTAACCATTTCTGGGATAGCTTTTCTCCTTATCATCTTTTACCTTTTGATTCTCCCAGTGTGAAACCTCTCAATTCCAAGAAGTCTATTCTTGGCAAGCCTCCCGTCCAACTGGTTGTCAATCACATTTTTCCAGCGTATTCCTCCTCACCTATCATGGTCCTTAGCTTGACACACGAGCAGTTTAGGCAACTAATTGATCTTCTCATGCCCGCACACTCTGCTGCAAATTTCATTGGTAACTTCTATATTTTCTCTTCTTCATCTCTTTTCTTTAATCCCAATCATGACTGGTTGATCAATAGCGGTGCTAGTGATCATATTTCCCCTAATTGTAGCTTATTTTGTAATTTTGTTCATCATGTCATTGCTTATCCCATTTGCTTATCGTGTTATCATTTATTTTGATGTAATCTAGTCCTTAATTCTTGTATGTTCATAGCTGGTATAAATGAAAGAAAGTCTGTACCTTTCATCACTGATTTTGGTTGAGGTCATATTACTTATTTTTCATTCTTTTCATGGTATTAGAGCAAGCTAGTACCTCAACTAAAATGGCCATTTCTCTTACTCTCAAAAATCTCTCTTTACTCTCTTCTATGGTGAATGTTAAACTCACGTCTAAGAATTATTTGATCTGGAGGAGTCAAATTCTTGACATTACTATGGGGGCTGATCTCTTAGATCACTTAAACAATGACGCTCAGCATCCAAAACCAATGATAACTGCAGAGGGAAAGGATGAACCTAATCCCGCCTACACAACCTGGAGAAAGATCGATCAGCTGCTGAAGAGCCTCATCTCCAGTACAGTTTCTGAAAGTATACTAAGTCATACAATAGGTTTGGAATCATCACTTGAGGTATGGTGTTATTTAGAACAAAGTTTTGCTTCCACATTTGAGGAAAGAGAATTCAATCTTAAACGTGATCTACAACGAATTTGCAAAGAAAATTCTGAACCTGTGGCAGATTTTTTGGCCAAATTCAAGCAAATTTGTGATGAACATAGTGCTATAAAGAAGACCATGACTGATTCTGATAAGGTCATGTGGGCAATGAATGGTTTAGGACCAAAATTTGATCCACTAATCAATACAATCATGGCAAAACCCCCATTCCCAACATTCTCATAGTTTGTTCAGTCTTTAACAGGGTACGAAGCAAGGAATAAACTATACCCTAACAATGAAGAAGTTCATGATTTTCAAGCTTTGTATGCTCAGAAGGATAACTATGGACAAGGAGTTAACAACAACTTCAACAAATTCAAAGGAAAGAATGTCACATTCAATTCAAGAGGGCGTGACTTCATGCAAACTCCTAATGTCAGGGATCATCAAGTGAAAGGCATACAACAAGACAACACTAAAGGCAACAAAAATTCATCCCTTTCACAATCATCAGAATGTAGTATCTATGGAAAAACTAATCATTCCACATTAAATTGTTATCGCATTCCTTGTCAGATTTGTAATAAACAAGGAAACAATGCTATGAATTGCTACAATCGATATAATCATGCTTTTCAGTTTGAAGAAATCCCTCAAGCTCTTGCTGCATTGCAAATCACTAATCCCAGAAATCCATAGTGGGTACTTGATATTGGAGCAACCTCTCACATGACTGGTAACCCAGGTATTTTGAAGAACCTGCAATCATATTATGGTTTTGATACAGTGAAAGTAGGAAATGGAGATAATCTTTCTATAACACATATTGATAGTTCATCAATCCCTACTAAGCATGGAAAGTTAGATATTAATGGTGTTTTATTGGTTTCTAATCTCACAAAAAATTTGTTATCTGTTGGGCAATTAACTGATGATGCTTCTTGTATTTTTGAATTTTCTTCAAATGGATTTGTTATCAAGAACAAATTGACGGGGAAGGTATTGGCGATCGGAACTAGAGATGAAGGACTATATTCTTTGGGAATACATCAGCAAGGTTTATTCTCAATGAGACAAAAGAAGACATCCGAAGAAATTTGGCATCAATGGCTTGGTTATCCAAATAAGAAGACTTTGTCTCATATTAGTAGAACAAATCTAGTTGATGTTACAACATGGAACGATCAATTTGATTTATGTGAAAGCTGTCAACTTGGAAAAAGTTGTAAATTACCTTTTGTAAATAAGAATACAAGATCTTCATCTCCCTTTGACAAAGTTCATTGTGATTTGTGGGGACCAGCCCCTATTAACTCCATGCAGAATTTTAAATACTATGCTCTGTTCGTAGATGACTATACTCGATTTACATGGCTTTACCTTCACAAGTATAAATCTGATTTCTTCACTTGTTTCAAGCAATTTCATACAATGGTGCACAATCAATTTGAAATGAATATCAAAATCTTTCAATGCGATGGTGGTGGTGAGTTTGGAGAAAACACCCTTCTTCTCTATTTATCTACACATGGAATTATTCGACAAGTTTCTTGTCCATCAACCCAATAGCAAAATGGTGTCATGGAAAGAAAACACCGACATATTTGAGAGTTAGCTATGACAATGTTGTTTCATTCTGGATTAAGCAAACGATTATGGGTTGATGCTTTCTCAATGACTACTTTTCTTATTAATTGATTGTCGTCTACAACACTTAATATGGTCTCACCCTATAATCTCTTATTTTGTAAAAGTCCTGATTATTCATCATTAAGAGCTTTTGGATGCAGATGTTATCCTTATCTCAAGGATTACAGTAAGAATAAATTTTCAAAGAAAACCTTGCCATGTGTATTTATTGGTTACAACCCTCTTCATAAGGGTTATTGATGCTTGCATCCTCAAACTGAACGGACTTATATCTCTCGACATGTTGTGTTTAATGAACTATGTTTTCCGTTTTTACCTTCCAACATTAATGATACTTCTCCCAGTTCCACTCATCAACCGCTAAATATAAGTACATATCATGAATAGAGTTATTCGAAAGTTGATACCAGATCCACTAGTCTTGATTCTAGTACGATCAAGGGAAGTACTAATTGTCCAATACCACTATCTTCAGGGAGCGAGTCTTCTACAAGCACACATTCAATCAATGTTTCTTCTTTAGCTTCACATTCCCAGCCAATCATGGATAGTGTCATTCAGCAGAGCACAAAGAACGTTGACGCTGTCTTTCCCCAATCTTCATCTCTCAACATTATTGAACCTATCATACAAAGAGAACAACCATTACCAAGAGCATTAACACCTGCAACAACGGAATAAGAGGAGTATTCTGATCAGTCTGCTCCTACTGACGAGTTGGAATCAACAGAACAAGGAAACCACTCTTTTTCTTCTCATGATTTCCAATCTGATAACTTATATATGGATGTCAGGGCACCTACTCCTTCAAATTCATCATCTAAATATCAACTAATTATCCATTCAATGTAGACTCTAGGCAAAACTCGTGCTGGACTTATCCATGTTGCATCCTTTTCTCCTTCAGTTACTATTCCTTGTGAACCCAAGTAAGTAAAAGCAGTCATGTCTCATCCAGGATGGCTTGGTGCAATGCGTGAAGAATTGAAAGCACTTCATCAGAATAATACTTGGACTTTAGTTCCAAGACATGAATCCCAACATGTAATTGGGTGTAAGTGGGTTTTCAAAACCAAGCTTCATGCTAATGGTACACTTAATCGATTGAAGGCATGCTTTGTTGCAAAAGGATTTCATCAACTTGCAAACATGGATTTTGGTGACATTTACAGCCCCGTTATTCGACCCCAAACAATCAAAATTGTTCTCACTTTAGCACTTTCCCGAAATTGGAAGATTCAACAGTTGGATGTCAAAAATGCATTCCTTCATGGCACCTTAAAGGACCCCGTATACATGGATCAACCAATAGGATTCATTGATTCAATTTTTCCAAATTATATCTGCAAGCTTTCCCGTGCAATCTATGGGTTGAAACAAGCTCCTCGTGCTTGGTTTGACAAATTCAGTCAGTTTCTTATCTCCTTTGGATTTGTTTGTTCTCAACTCGATCCTTCTTTGTTTTATCTCCACAATTCTACGGGCACTCCCATTTTACTTTTATATGTGGATGATATTATCCTAACAGGTAATAACCACCGATTGTTACCCGTATTCCTTAAAACAGTCAATGACCACTTTGCTATAAAGATTTGGGAGACTTGCGTTACTTCCTTGGCATTGAAGTTACACCTACTCTTCACGGTATCCTTCTTTCGCAGCATAAGTATGCTCGTGATATCTTATCATGTGCCAAAATGGATACTTGCAAGCCAATTGCAACTCCATTAGCCACAAAGACTAGTTGCCTTGCATCTACTGACACTCTCACTAATCCCCTTTTTTTTCGTAGCCTTGTGGGAGCACTTCAATATTTAACCTTAACTCGTCTTGATCTCACTTATTCTGTAAATTTAGTCAGTCAATATATGCATAATCCCACCCTTTCTCTTATGTCTTTAGTCAAACGCATTCTTCGTTATGTTCAAGCAACTTCTCATTATGGTCTTCATTTGTTGAGAAAAAATGCTCTTGAGTTGTATGCTTTTTTGGATGTCGATTGGGCAGGTTGTCCTCTGACTTGTCGCTCTACAACAGGTTATGCAACATTTCTTGATTCAAATCTTATTTCATGGTGTGCTAAGAAACAACCTACAGTAGCTCGATCAAATACTGAAGCTGAATATTGTGCACTCACGGTTACAACTGTTGAAATTACTTGGGTCACATATATTCTTCGTGCATTAGGTTTACAACGGCCAACTACTTTGTTTTGTGATAATCTAGGCGCCTTACATCTTTCCATTAATCTTGTTTTTCATGCGCAAACAAAACATGTTGAGTTGGATTATCATTTTGTTCGGGAAAAGTTTGCTCAAGGAACAATTATTACACAATTTGTCTGCTCTGCTGATCAGCTAAGCGACATATTCACCAAGACATTGTCTAGAGAGTTTTTTTGGACTCTTCGCTGCAAGTTGGGTGCGATATGTGTCTCCCACCTCAACTTGAGGAGGAGTGCTGAGAATCAAGACATTATCCAAAATATAGAGAAGAGTCCGAGCACTGCAAGTAAGAGCCTCTCTGAGATAAATGTAGATTCTGATCACAAGTAGGAAATCAATCAAGAGAAGAGTTGCTGTGAGATATTTTTGTATAGGAGTTCTGATGGCACTTTTCCTACTCGAAATTTGGTATCAAGTGATGGAAGCCCACCATTAATAGAAGACTATACCAATCAATGACTGTTACTGATCAGAACAAAGTGTTGTTGACAATTTCATTATCATGTTATCATTTATTTTGATGTAATCTAGTCCTTAATTCTTGTATGTTCATAGCTGGTATAAATGAGAGAAAGTCAGTACATCTCCTCACTGATTTTGGTTGAGGTCATATTACTTGTTTTCAATTCTTTTCAATCTTGACTCCAACAATTTTTTTTGCTCTAGGGATGTGACTTTCCAGGAAGTGGTCTTTCCTTTTTCCACTCTACCACATCCTCCCACCCTTCCATTTCTTGTTCTTTCCCACCCAATTCCTGAAACCCTTGATGTCTACCCCACCCTAGAGATCACTTCCACTTCCTCGTCTAATATATCACCACCACCCTCACCCTCAACACTTTCACTGCCCCCTCCTCTGCCTCTACGACCCTCCCGTCCGCAATGTACGACTACTCGCTCCCTCCACCTCTATGTTATTAGGAAATGAAATTTTTATTTCTATGTATTGCTAGAACTTTCTTTTTGTCTTTCCCTTATCACTATAAAGAAACATTCACTTGAATGACAGAACTAAGGAATTCATTCAACAATTTTTAAAAATATAAAATTAAGCTAATACCCTAAAATTTTGTTTAAATAATAAAAAATACCCTTCAAGTGTGGTTGTGACTATTTTCATTAGATAATTCAATCTTTTGATTTTTTTTAACATCAATAAACTCAAATTAAAAGCATGAGTAATTACAAATATAGAAAAAGTTAATACCAATACGACACAAAATGCATAACTATGGGCTATTGCTTATTACTTACCGTATCCCATTAATTTTTCATGAATAGAATTGTGTAATTGACTTGAAGAGGTGACATTTTTTTTTATGCTCTCAAACGGTGGCCCATGAATATAGGCATTTGATTTGGGTATGTCTTGTTGGCTCACAGATTTCTCATATAAAAAATATTTTAAAATTGTGCTTGACTCACTCTTCTATAATTTTAAAATCATTATGATGGCTGAGATTGGAACATGTTCTTGGCTTATGTGAAGTATTTTTACGTTTAGAAAAACCCACAGAAAGCTGTCTTAACGTGTATGCCACGTTTTACTTGTTTCCATTTAGCCAGCTGCCTCTCACTCTCTCTCTCTCTCTCTCTCACACACACACACTAATTTATCTGTCTTTTGCTCTGGGCTGCTCCTACTTGGACCACGTTGCGTGATTCAATCTCTTGCTTTCAACCCTTAAAATTTTAGGAAAAGATGGGAGCAGTTAGAACGAATCTAAAAAGCAAAGGCTGCCATACACACATCACAAGGGTCGGCAAAGGATTAGATTTTGATCCAAATTGATTGATTTTTCTATCGATTAACTGAATCTTTATTCCAATATAATGATATAATATTTATTTTTTAGTTCAACAGTGAAGATTGTTCGAACTAATTTACGTATATTAATTAAGAGTAATGATATATATCTCAAATTTGTAACTCAAATTTGCATCCCAAATTAAGAAGGATCATTGGATCAGTAAGTTTCATTTAAAAAAGTTGATGGGACCTACTGATCCAATGATCCTCTTTAATTTGAAATACAAATTTGAATTACAAATTTAGAATACATAATACTATTCATTGATTAATTTTATCTCCGATCCGGTCAAAAACACATTTACTATGATAAAATAACCCACAACGGTTATGTCATGAATTTTAGTGATTAGATTTAAATATAGCAAGTGCTTTACTAAAGTTACTTGTATTTGATCGACTTTTGAGTCAAATTTTCGACTTTTAGCAAATTTTGAATCTGGATTATGCAAACAAAATTTGTTGAATATGTACTATAAAAACAAAAAATTTCACATGTTTAGATCAGATTAAGATTTATTATTAAATTGTATTCATATTCAAATTAATCAAAATTCAATTAGTTGACAGCCTCTCATTCACAAGGCCCACATCAATGTCTCTGTCTTATAACATCGCTGTTATTTACAATAATATTTCTTTGTTGTAAAAAGATTCCTGGCCAACTGGCTTCAATACCAACTTTTCTTGTCTATATATATCTTAAACCTTTGGCTCAACATTACAAAGTGACCCACATCAAACTCTGCAATTTTCTCTTCTCTTCTCTTCCACCATCTAAACATAGTTTTGAACCGATGGCTCGGTTTAATCTTCTAATACCTTTGTTGTCACTATTGCTTACTGTTTCTGTATTCATCCACCCGGCATCGGCACAACTGCGAAGAAACTACTACGCCAATGTCTGCCCCAACGTCGAATCCATTGTTAGAAACGCCGTAACACAAAAATTTAAGCAAACATTTGTCACGGTCCCTGCAACTATCCGACTCTTCTTCCATGATTGCTGGGTCAAGGTAACAATTATCGAAAATCAACTACTCTAAAAAACTTAAGTTAATATTCAATGATGATTGTCGACTGTACATTTAAGTTGAATTTTGATCGAAGGTGAAGTAATTTTTTTTTTTTTTTTGAAAACAGGGTTGTGATGCTTCTATTATAATTGCGTCTACTGCAACCAACACGGCTGAGAAGGACCACCCGGACAATTTGTCGTTGGCCGGAGATGGATTTGACACTGTGATCAAGGCTAAAGCAGCTGTTGATGCAAACCCAAACTGCAAGAATAAGGTCTCCTGTGCTGATATTCTTGCCATGGCGGCAAGAGATGTTATTGCACTGGTTTGTACTTTTCTTCCTAGTCTACAATTTCATACCCTCTTCAATTTCTAATTGTGTGTCTCTCTGTTGAGTCATATTCCATATGACACATTCTATTTCGAGAACAGTATGTGTTTTGTGTAAACCATGAGTCTCACTCACCTTGGAGTTGACTTAGAGATGTCTTGGTCTTGGATGACTCAGTTGAGTCGTACTGTCATCGAATTGGAGTGCAACGACTGATACCATTCTATGATATCACAATATGGCCTAATCTCTCATCATCTCTCCTATCCATTACCCTCTGAATCGATGATCAATAGCACGAACTTGAACCATACCACATACATGGCTAAGTTTGATATTTAGAATATGTAATGCAGGCTGGAGGACCTTCATATGATGTGGAGTTGGGAAGACTAGATGGGTTGAGCTCAACAGCATCAAGTGTTAATGGGAAGCTGCCTCAGCCAGGCTTCAATTTGAATCAGCTTAATGCCATGTTCACTGCCAATGGCCTAACTCAGTTAGACATGATTGCTCTTTCAGGTAAAGACCACATGGCTATCTCATTACAATCACAGCTTACCAAGTTTTCTCTAAGTTTAGAGTCCCGTTACCGTATCAAAAAATGATTTTTTATTATTTTATTATTTTTTAATTTTTTAACCAATAGTTACATAACACTTTAATTCAAAATCAATAATTGAGGTAGATGAAACTTTGTATTCCTAAGTTTATATTACAAGAAAAAAAAAAAAANTTTATGTACTCATTTTATCTATTTGGAAGACAATGCTAAACCATCTCGACAGATGCAATGAAGATTGAATCCCTACTTAAAAGAAGTAGTGCGTGCTGAAGTACTTAAACTATTAGATGCTAATATTATCTATCCTATATCTAGTAGTAAATGGGTTAGTCCTACACAAGTAGTTCCTAAGAAATATGGTGTTACAATAAAAATAAATTGAGAAAATGAATTAGTTCCAATGCGTACAGTTACAGGTTGGTGTGTATGTATTGACTACCGAAAGCTAAATTCTCTTACAAGAAAAGATCACTTCCCTTTACCATTCCTAGATCAAGTCTTGGAANCAGTTTCATGTCCTCTAGTTTCAGTAATGTCATACAAGCTGACAAAGTTGGCTGAATATTATTACTACATGTTGATGAGATATATTAATAATTAAATTTCCCTGTATAAATTAGAATCTAATCAAAATCAGGGGCGGAGCCACCTTATACCCATGGGGGGCACACGCCCACCCTCAAAGTTTTTTTTTTTCTAAAATTACTTCTATATATTTTAAGTATTTTTTCAATGTATTAAATTGTGTCCACCCTATTTTTTAGCCAAAACCAGAAAAGGCATGGCAAATCCATGAGTTTATTTCTAATTTTGATATTTATTTTAGTAATTATCACTGAAATAATAGATAAATATATTTTATTTTATAATCGAATGAATGATAAATAACTAAATGATAATATGATTGTAGATATAAATAATAATAAAGTTAATGCAAAACTTTCAACGTATGAAAATTCATCGGATTGAATTCTAAATAGTTTTGATTAGCCTTTGTTTGGTAAAAAGATATAATTAGTCTCTTTTTTTTTTGTCATTTGTATCTAATATGCTTAGCAATTTTAGTTTTTTAAGTTTAATGAACTTTTAAGAATTAAATAGGATATAATTAAATATAAATACATTATTCTATTTTTATCAAATACAAGAAAAAAAAATTAAACTTGTTAAAATATACGGTGCCCACCTTAGAACAATTTTTTGGCTCTGTCCTTGATCAAAATGATATGTCAAATACAGATCTAACTTATACCTTTAATTAAAAAACATACATGTATCCATACCTAAATTTAACAAACCCCGAATTTTGCGATCAATAATAAGACATCGTTTTCCAATTAAAATTGTGTTTTACTCATATTTTGAGAATAAGATTAAAGATTAAAGTGGAGTATATCGAACAGTTCGATAAGATTTGGATTCCTAATGTAAAATCGACGAGTCAATTTTTAACTTTTTGTTACAATTTTTTCGATGGGGTTTTGTTAATTGCCAGCTAGCATTTGAGAGAGTCCAAGATGAATTAAGTTTGAAAATTTGTTGCTTGCATGACTGTATATTTTGTGCACATCACCATCACACATCTTATTAAGTCAACATAAATGATATTGTAGAGGGACCCTTCTTTAATTTTAAAATAAAAATCCATGATTGGCCTATTGGAGGAAAATATTAAATTATTGTTTAGCGACGTTTTTATTTAATTTTTTGATTTTATGATCAAATTATAATTTTAAAAAATAGCCAAAAAAAAAAGTAAAATTAAAAAGCAAAACGCTAACTAGTATTTGTATTCATAAAAAAAAGGCATTTTTTCTTTTGTTATCTCGGTTTCACATTTTTCTCACAAATATAGTATAACTATTACCAACCCTGTGCCTAAAGATGTTTTACACTATCAAAAATTGAACATTGATGGTGTAACGTTTATATTTTAAATAATATTATTTTTTTTATTTTTTTAATTACATAATTTAAAATTAAAATAGACAAATAGAAAATAAGATAGAGACAAATATTAAATAGCATATTGGTTGAGTTGTCCAATATTGAGAATCGTGCACAAAAATAATATTTTGGGGTGAATTTTTTTTTTCAATGAATTTTATACCATTCAATAAAATGTATTCATATCAACCATTGTTGTGCTTTTATAAATGTGTAGTTCAAACTGCTAGATATAATATTAGATAAAAAATTGTAATATTGATAGATAATACAAAATTACATATATTTATCATATATCATATATACATATTAATTTAAGAAAATAGTCTCCAAATGTGCCTTTCCTAAACGATGGCTCAAGTTATAGAACAAAGATAAGTTGTTGTATGCTGCATCATATTATGTTGCATCCGTTGACTCAGTTCTATACTGCGCAGCGGCCCACACCGTCGGATTCTCCCACTGCAGCAAATTTGCAAACAGGATATACAGTTTCAGCCCTAAGAACCCAGTGGACACCACGCTCAACCCGCAATACGCGAACGACTTGCAGACAATGTGCCCGAGAAATGTGGACCCAAGGATAGCCATCAACATGGACCCAAACACTCCCAGAATCTTTGACAATGTCTACTTCAAAAATCTCCAGCAAGGCAAAGGCCTATTCACGTCGGACCAAGTCCTCTTTACCGACCGGAGATCCAAACCCGCAGTAAATGTTTGGGCCAACAACTCATCTGCCTTCCAGCAAGCTTTCATCTCAGCCATTACCAAAATGGGTCGGATTGGTCTCAAGACGGCAAAAAATGGGAATATTCGTCGTGATTGTAGTGCATTTAATTAAGTGCATGGAAAAATAATTTGCAATTAATTTTTTAATAAGAAAATTTCATTCCAATAATGTAACTTGTGATTTTTTTTTGAGTGGTATATATCATGGTAATAATGATTATTCGTTCTGGAATAAAGAATGTTACGCTCCTTCTCTTGAGTTTATTTTGTTTGATTGATCTTTCCATTCAAAACTGCTAAATAGGTTTCTCCTTATCTTCCTTCCACATAAAATTATCTATAAAATCTTTATGTGTTTAGTATTTCTAGTTGGTGTACACGTGTGTTACACGTGGACCGTTTTCATATTAAAATTTTTAACTTAATAAAGATTATTTATTCTTTGCACCACAAAAATTTAGCCTCTAACAAAACTTGAACTAAATATCAAATCTATAATTGCAAAAGGATTCAAAGAACTTAGACTAATTTTTGACATACACATAAATATCACAAATTCCGGTACACCTTATCAAGTACTTGAATATTTAAGTCATTTTGTATATAACAACAATAATTAGGCTTATAAGGATGGTATATAAACGCACACACAACCATAAGTACACATATACACAAATAACTTCTTTTCATAACCATAAGTACACATATACACAAATAACTTCTTTTCATATGTCTGTACATTTACACAAACATATATTCTACTACAACAGTCTCAAATATAACAATACATATAGACGTAATGATATTTTTTTCTGTCAATTCCCTTTCTTTTCGTAGTTATATTAATTCTCAATAACCAAAAAACGTGCAATCAAACTTCACATAATATATGAAGCCCACAATAGTTTGATATAGCCTTTATTTTTCTCAAGTTGTTGCCAACAAACCTACTACAAGCAATCAAAATTAATTAGATTAATAAAAATAATCAATCACAAAATGATTGAGTTATCAGTCATAGGAATGCAAATAGAAACTCATGATTACAAAGGTCATATGAACATGTTCTTTCATTAATGATGAATAAAACAATGCACTTTTTGAAGAAATATGTATACCCTTTACAAGAAACATAGAAATTCAGACCTACAACCATAAACCATAGAAACAAAGAAGTAAAATTTGATGACCACAAGAAAAAATCCCATAAACCTATAGTTTGAGCAAGTACAAGAATATGAGATATAAGATGAATTAAAAATTAAAAGGGAGAAAACTATTAATACTGAACTGTTAAATTGATAACAATGAGTTTTATATACCCAAAATTTGAAGAAAACTAAACTACGGATTGGATGAATTGAAGATGCAACATTATGAGTGACCGATGAAAATATTTAACTCATGCTTGACATATAGAATACATGTAGCATTTAAGAAAAATACAAGAGCAATTTATTAGCAATTTAATATGGGCATTACTCAAGTTATCAAGGTTATTTTAGTCAAACAAAATTTTTTCATTTTTATTGACATTTTATAATAGTATAGATATAGATATAATTATAGATTACCTATTTTTAGTGTTTAGTGGTTGTTATAGAGAGTTAAGATCACATGTCATGCACAGATAAACATGTAGGAAAAGTTAATTTAGTCAATTTATAGTGGTCTCCAATAGAAATAAAAATATTTGGGAGTGATTTTATATTGACAAATTTATTGTATCAACGTATTAGTTATTGCTTGTGTCTGAAGGCACAGAGTAATAAAAAAAAATGATCAATAATAAATATATTTATATTCACACCCAAAATCAAATCAAAAACATAGAGAAGATAAAAAAAATTAATCATCAGTTGTAGTCGGAGTAAGCGATGATAATGGTGGTAGGAGACGGTGCTGGTAATGGGTGGCTACAATTGTGGTGATGGTAACCGCCGTGGGTGGCAACGATGATGAATTTGGGGTGACGATGGCGGTCGTAGTAATCATGGGTGACGACAGTGGTGATATTGAGTGTGGGAGGTGGTGGGCCGACGACAATGGTGGTTGCAGTGGTGGGTTGTGATGGGGGGCAGTGACAATAGTAGTGTGGGACGATGACGAGTGCTTCTAGGTGATAGTGTGATAGGTAGTGATGAATGACGGTGGTGGTGTGGTAAATGTGGTGGGGTGGGTGTCGGTAGTGGTGGGTAATGACTGGTGTTGGTGGTGGTAGGTATGTTGGGGGTCAGTGATAGTGGTTAACGATGATGGTGAGCGACGATGAGTAGGGGTAGATTGTGGTAGTAGGTGACGATGGGTGGTGGGTAGGTGTTGACAGCGAACGACGATGGTAGTGGGATAATTGTAATAGTGATAATAAATATAAGAATGATATAACGATGGTGGTGGGTGGTGACGGTGGACGACAGTAGTATCAATCGGTGGTGGGGGTGGCGATAGTAGTGGTGATGGGGGTGGCGATGATGGTGGAGGTAGTTATGGTAGGATAGTGATGGTGGTTATATGGTGACAACATCGATGGTGGGGGGTGAGGATAGTGAAGATGGTATGGTGGGATGATAATGGTGGTAGGGTGGCGACAGTGGTGGTGGCAACGACAACGATGGTGATGGGGCAATGGTGATGGTGGTAGGGGTGGTATTGGTGATGGGACGACAAAGGTGGAGGTGATGATGATGATGGTAGTGGTGCAGTGGGTGTTGTGGTGGCGATAATGGTGGTGACGGGGGTGCCGACGCTAGTGGTGGTGGTTGTTGTGGCAAAGGGGGTAGTGGGATGACGATAGTGGCGGTGATGATGGTAGTTAAGATGGTGGTGTTGGGGGGGGGTGGGATAGTGTGGGTGGTGTGGGTAGTTGTGGTTGTGGGGTGGTAGTGGTGATGTTGGTGGGGGCAGTGAGGGTGGAAGTAGTGATGGTAGGACAATAACGGTGGTTTATAGGGTGTCAATAGCGGTGATGGTGATGGTGATGGTGGTGGTGGTGGAGGGTGAAGGTAATGAGGATGGTAATGGTGGGACGATAATGATGGTGAGATGGCAACAGTGGTGGTGGCAGTGGCAACGATGGTGATGGGACAATAATGGTGGTTGTTTTAAGGTTTAGTGGTGATGGGACAACAAAGGTGAATGTAATGATGATGGTGGTAGTGGCACAATGGGTGTGGTGGTGGAGTTAGGGTGGCAATAATGGTGTTGGCAGGGGCGCTGACGCTAGTAGTAGTTGTTGTTGTGGCAAAGGTGGTAGTGGGGTGTTGATAGTGGTGGTGGTGATGGTAGTTGAGATGGTGGTGTTAGGGGAAGGGGTGGTGGGGGTAGTTGTGGTTGTCAGATGGCAGTGGTGATGTTTGTTGGGCGGTGAGGGTGGAAAAGTTCTAAAAATTATTTTTTTTTAAAGTATTTATGAAAAGTTATAAGTACTAAATGTACTTTTAAAAAATTAACTCAAATACACTCTTAGAGACCTATTTTTCGTATTAAATTTGAGGTATTAATATTAACTGTCAGATTAACTTAAAGTAAAATTTAAAGAGATCTCAACCTCGAAAAATAAAAATTATTTTGTTTATTTTTTAAAATTTAAATTATATTGTATTTTATTTTATTGATTGAATAATAATAATAATAATAATAATAATAATGAGGAGGAGGAGGAGGAGGAGGATGAGGATGATGGTGCCGTATTGGATTGGCTTTGTTTGGCAGCAAATGCAGTTGACAAACTTTTACAGTCAGGAGATGCATGTGGATGCATTAAAAATGCAGTGGAAAAGTGTAAAGAAAAAACTCCCAATAAATCCAACTAAAGTACTAAACTCTACAAAAAAGGGAATAAACTGTTTAGCGGGTCAACCCATGCGTATACAAGTCTGATTTCACCATCATCTTCATGCTGGCATATTTATCAGCACATACATTTTCTCTCTCTAATATATATATATAATATTCATGTTGCTTGAGCAGTCAAAACAAATGGCTGAAATTTTTGGATGATACGAATAGTCAAGATTTCGTACGCTATCATAATAACGTCTTGCATTTTATTTCATAATTTTAACTCCACATCATAAATTGAGTGTGGTAGTAACATTATCTCTAAGTCACATTACTGAATAATTAATTATCCAAANGGTGGAAGTAGTGATGGTAGGACAATAACGGTGGTTTATAGGGTGTCAATAGCGGTGATGGTGATGGTGATGGTGGTGGTGGTGGAGGGTGAAGGTAATGAGGATGGTAATGGTGGGACGATAATGATGGTGAGATGGCAACAGTGGTGGTGGCAGTGGCAACGATGGTGATGGGACAATAATGGTGGTTGTTTTAAGGTTTAGTGGTGATGGGACAACAAAGGTGAATGTAATGATGATGGTGGTAGTGGCACAATGGGTGTGGTGGTGGAGTTAGGGTGGCAATAATGGTGTTGGCAGGGGCGCTGACGCTAGTAGTAGTTGTTGTTGTGGCAAAGGTGGTAGTGGGGTGTTGATAGTGGTGGTGGTGATGGTAGTTGAGATGGTGGTGTTAGGGGAAGGGGTGGTGGGGGTAGTTGTGGTTGTCAGATGGCAGTGGTGATGTTTGTTGGGCGGTGAGGGTGGAAAAGTTCTAAAAATTATTTTTTTTTAAAGTATTTATGAAAAGTTATAAGTACTAAATGTACTTTTAAAAAATTAACTCAAATACACTCTTAGAGACCTATTTTTCGTATTAAATTTGAGGTATTAATATTAACTGTCAGATTAACTTAAAGTAAAATTTAAAGAGATCTCAACCTCGAAAAATAAAAATTATTTTGTTTATTTTTTAAAATTTAAATTATATTGTATTTTATTTTATTGATTGAATAATAATAATAATAATAATAATAATAATGAGGAGGAGGAGGAGGAGGAGGATGAGGATGATGGTGCCGTATTGGATTGGCTTTGTTTGGCAGCAAATGCAGTTGACAAACTTTTACAGTCAGGAGATGCATGTGGATGCATTAAAAATGCAGTGGAAAAGTGTAAAGAAAAAACTCCCAATAAATCCAACTAAAGTACTAAACTCTACAAAAAAGGGAATAAACTGTTTAGCGGGTCAACCCATGCGTATACAAGTCTGATTTCACCATCATCTTCATGCTGGCATATTTATCAGCACATACATTTTCTCTCTCTAATATATATATATAATATTCATGTTGCTTGAGCAGTCAAAACAAATGGCTGAAATTTTTGGATGATACGAATAGTCAAGATTTCGTACGCTATCATAATAACGTCTTGCATTTTATTTCATAATTTTAACTCCACATCATAAATTGAGTGTGGTAGTAACATTATCTCTAAGTCACATTACTGAATAATTAATTATCCAAACATTATAATCTAAAATTTAAGAATGAAAATTTCATTCCTAATCAAAGATTGCCATCATCCAAATACGGCCTCAATGTATTAAATTTTTTTTAAGATCATCTCCAATGAAAACCCAAGCTCTTATCCAAATTTGAGAAAAAAAAAAAAAAGAGTAAAAAACTTGATTTAGTATAGATCTCTTTAATGGAGAAACTTAAATTTAAAAAAAGAGAATTCTAAATTTAAATGAAGAGAATTCTAAATTTAAATGAGAGTAAAATATAACCATTATATCTTTAAAATACAATATAATCTCTCACCATTAAAGATTTAGGTATAGATTTGAATCTCACTTAATTCGATATAAGTATGAGTCTAACATTAGAGAAAGTTTTTAAGAATTTTTTTCCCCCAAATTTAAATTTGGGATTAAAAAAAAAAAAAGATTGAGGATGCTCTAAAGCGTCTCTGTATCTTCAAGTCACAAAGAGCAATTCACCCAAAACAAAAAGAAAACACTAACTAAAAGATAAGGCATAACCCAACGATACCGCATCTTTCTGACCATCTCACTAGTGACTACCAACATTCATGCTCTACATCATGCGGCTGCTATAGACTGATTGGACACAACCCCACCAGACCCTTTGTCTATTAAACCAACAAGTCCAGTAAACAAACACTGCTGCAACTTGTCTTGTAGATTCCAGAGTACTAAGCTCATCAGCGCGTGTTTGAACAATTGAACATAGAATACCTTAATCTATCATACGTGTCCTTATCTCTTTATAGAATTGCTTAATCTATCATATGTGTCTTAATCTTCTCCAGCTGGGGACACACAGGAGCCATTGATTGTACATTGCACCAAGGTGTTTCACATCAGCTTATAATCCGTCCACAGCCATCGGTATCTGCTAAAAGGGACCCCTCTCAAGTCTCAAATGTAAATGTGATGGCCAAATTCTAAGGAGTAGGTACAACAATAGTAGTCAAGTTAAAAGAACCGTTACCAAATGTTTTGGAAAAGTCTAACGTTGTTTTGAACAACTTGTGTTACATAAGAGGGCTCACAATCATTAGGTTGTCTCCAGAAAATCTCGGATGCACCCAATAACACAAAATAAGCACCAACCGGGACTATTAATCTTAATCGATAGATTGAATATGAATATCAACCAAGATTATACCAAATTACTGGCAAACGAAAAACTCAAATTTACCGTTGTCCCCCCCCCACAAACAAAAAAAAAATGACAAGGTGGATGCATTACCTAAATACTGAGATGCTGAGATTCAGAAGTTCATTAGCGATGACGGTTCTGAAAGTGAAAATAGCAGTATTGCAGTAGGGCTGAAGATTACCCGCCACCATTCAAAAGAAAATATCAACTCGCGAGACACTAAGAGATCAACAATTGGGATTGTAAACCTGAAAGGCACACGTGTTGTCATCCAATATTTTCTAAAAAGAGCATAATGACATTCACTTATTATATTAAGAAATCTTTGACTCTAGGCGGAAGACGAAAATACAAGCAGCAACAAAGTTTCATGTTCAGACTCTTTCTTCAGACTGCTCTGAAAGAAGAAATAGAAATTGGCATTTTGGAAGTGAATACCATTCACAGCCGTAGACCCAAAGCATAGAAGCCAAAAGGAAATCGTGCAAATTTATCTGCAAACAAAACATAGATTACTAGACATGCAATGCTAATAAATAGGAATATGATGAGGGAACGCACTCATAGCTCTCTTCACATAAAATTGAAAAAGAAATATTTTCTAGTTTTAGGAGTTTTAAAGGGAAGAACAAACTTTTTTCTAATAGTCTCAAAAGAAACAAAAAATTGGGTCTACAAAAGTGTTAATATTTGTGTGAGCATAAAGTAACTTCAAAATAGGAATAAAACCTACTGATAAATTAAGATTTATAGGCCATTGCTAAAGTGGACAGGGGATCCTTAAAGTCGAACTTGGCACATAACCTGATTTTTGCTGTGGAAAAGACATTATCTTCAATAAAATCCTTTAAAATCATTACAGAAAGAAAAAAAAGGAAAAGAAAAGAAAATTGGATCTATAGCACTGTAAAGCATAAAAATCTTCCCCCCCCCCCCCCCCC
>CAUOFW020001358.1:659154-752350 GCA_963454935.2 Ilex paraguariensis
CCCCCCCCCCCCCCCCCGCCAAAAAAAAAAAAACGAAGAAGAAGAATTCCAATTCCAACACATTCGTGAATGCTGGTAAAAAATCTCTCTCTCTCAGACACACACACACACTAAAATAGAAAAGCTTTAGAAATATGAACCTGTAGGCAGGTGCTGTGCACATATGAACAGGGTATCACTGCCACCTATGGAGCCACGTACAAAACAAAAGCCCGTTATTGCTCTCTCTTTGGGGATCAAAATCCTGTCCCTAACAGGACTCTCAGTATGAAGTATATCTGAGACTAATATACAAAATCCAATATTCAGGTGGCCATTGACGTAAAATTTCACATGTCAAGGTAAGGATCATGCATAAAAGTGCATGAGAGAAACAGCGCAAGAATTCAAAGTATCGATTGGGTGCTTTTTTTTTTTTCCCATGTGTGCTTTTATCAATTGGAAGATGCAAGCTGCTCTTTGAAAGTAGATTTCACAATATACTTTTGATAGAAAATAAATCTGATTTATTCCAGGCAATTTAGAATACTAGATATTATAATTAAATAGTTAGGAAGCACATTTAATTTAGAAAGAGCAGCTTACTAGTCTCCTATTGGTTCTCCGATCTAAGTGCTAGCCCTTTGCCTGCCTTTTGATTCAAAAGATTGAGCAGCTTCAATCTGAAACGAGGTCCCTGAAGGTGATGATACCACTCAAGCAGATCCCACTGCAAAACCAAAGTTGATGATGCTACTCAAACAGATTCCACTGCAAAACCAAATGCCCTTGGACCTTCAAATATGTGGCTCCATGCTACTACTAACAATTTACAAGGTACCAAAACTTAGACAAGATGTGTTTTCAAATAACAAATAGAAAGAAGCAAATGAAATGCACTCAATAAGATTTTAGAAGGAAATATAAAATTAACTGGTAAACCTAACAATGTAATGGCATCTCGCCCATAAGAGTAGGTCATGATATGATTTAATTGTCATCATCATAATTGCCCGTCAATCTTTTATCTTTTTTTGACAAAGTAATGCGCACACACACAAAAACAGAGAACAATCACATAAGCAAACAGGGAGGGAAAAAACAAGTTAATTTCACCTCCTTTTCACAAATGCATTGACCTCAGCTCTGGGTACACATATAGCTTTCTAATGGCACATTGTAAAAAATAAGAAAATGGAAAAACTAATCATTTCCAGGCAGCCTCCAACAATTTGCGCATGAAATATTTTCCCCCAAACCTAAACCCATCATGAAATGGCATATAGAATGAGTAGTTCTGAAGAGCACCCAGGTCAGACTATCACCTGGTTGTTTCTTGTAAGAGGAGGAGGCACTGTGCTATCAAATTGGTGAAATGACTGAGAATTACTAGCTCAATATCAAGACTCACAAAGTATATGCCCAGATATGTTGAAGCAATTTGATTAAATGGTTCCTCTTTCAGTTCAACAAGAAGGGTAAGATTGAAAGCAACACTAAAGAATACAAAATGTTAAGACTGTTTTGCATCTCCAGAGACAAGAGAAAATGATTAAGAAGAATGGACAAGCTGATTGTTGTTAAAAAGTAAAACTTAATGCCTTGATTTTAGTGCTTGAAATTCAGATCTGGTTGGTTCCTCCAGACGCATCACTACCCCGTTAAGACCAAATGAGCAAGCTAAAGGTGAAGTAAGTGCTGGACAAGAATTGGTCTCAATATTTATTCCGGTTCAAGGTGATGAGGCAGAATGCCAAAGCATGATTAAGGTGAAGCCAAAGCATCTTGACAGTTAAGAACATGGGATGGTGAACACCCACACTACATAATTGCTTAAAAAAATGTTCTTTTTTGCGTTCCCTTGCCCTGAAAAGGGGAAGAAAAAACAAGCTTATTTATTTGGTACCAACAAATGCATTTTCATTTAATAACTTCATAAGCATTCAGTAAAGAAAGCATAGTGAAAATACTTTATCAGATGACCAGATATCCAAAATGATTTACTTAGCATTCAGATATTAAGATAAAAAGAAATAATGCATCCAATTGTAATAAATTTTCACACATCCCGTAGACAAACTATCAAAACTTATAATTTAGTATGCCATGATAAAAAGCAGAAAACAGTAAAGATCTCTTTGTCACCAGCAAAAAAAATTTAAACACTACTGTGCAAAAATAAGTGAAACATGAATATGAAACTGTAAATTGTGCATCCAACTCAGCCACCAACCCCCCACCAGCATAAAAAAAACACAAAGAATAGAAGGAAAACAAAACGCAAACAAGCGAAAAGTAGCGAGTGTTCATCCACTAGTGGCCCAACAAAGTCCACAATGAACATATAAGAAACAAAGAAGGAAAGGATACTTTTTTCTTTTGAATTCCTCAACAGATGATTAGGGTTTATTGTAAAATGTTGTTCCCTGCCCTGTGTGCTTCGTAAGAATAAAAAGATTTCATAGCCGTGTGATTGCAAACATCCGTAAGAATATATCCTTGCTACACAACAAGCTTGTTGAATACAACAACTTGAGACTAATGTGACTTGTACCACAATTCCTGAGGTGAAAATAGAGAAGGGTCTTCACCTCAGGTCCTGCCGGTTTTTGTTGCTTTTTTTTTTTTTTGGGAAGGGGACAAAATTCTGAAAAGGAAATTCAGAAATTGTGGCCAGAGCAAATGATAAAAACATTTTGAAACTAATCCTGACAAAAAGGTGAGCCTTTATGCTCTTTTAAATTCTATTAGGTTTTGAACGTACAGTGATAATGATAGTCTAATTTCTGTCCCTTATAGTTTATTTTCTGTTGGGACTTGTGTAACATTACTTTGAATTTCAAGAAGTTCCCCAGAGCAGAAACAACTATCAAGTATCAAGTAATGGCATTAGTTAGACTGCCCACGTTATATTCCATCTGAAAGAATTTATACCAACAAGGCCAAAACAATTAAAACTATCCACAACATGAATATACAACTGACTAACTAGCAACCTAAAATGGGCGGAGCCACGTGAGGAGCAAGGGAGCACGGCCCACCCTGAAATTCTTTTGAAAAAATATTACTTATTTATATTTCAAATGGATGGAGCCACACGAGGACCGGGGGAGCACGGCCCACCCCGAAATTTTTCAAATAATTGTAAGAATATTTAAGTGTGTCCATTCTATCGTTTTTTGTTCTATCAATTAGTAAAGTCATTTAACTAAAAAAATTATGAATTTTTGACGCACTTTGAACACTTTATGGATACATTTTGATAAATTTTTAGCATATCTGACTCATTTTTTAAGCTATAGAGATTATAAAAACTAGGTTGCATAACTAAAGGAGTGCTCAATGACTCATAGTTTGATTGGTTACATAGAGAAAGCCTATAGTATTTTTTATGTAGTTAGACACATTTGTTGTGAAGGGTTGTAATTGGCTTCTTTTTTTTTTGGTTTTTTATTTGTATATGCTATATTTATCGACATTTGAACCTTTTTTATTTTATGAATATTTAAATATCAAATACAATGTAGTAAATTTAAATATATTATTTTATTTTTAGGGAGAACAAAAATTTAAAGATACTAAGTGCCTACCCTATACGGAATTTCGGCTCTGCCCCTAAACCTAATGTCATTTAAACTCCAAAAAACATTACAATGGTTGTGCCTGAACGGCTTAGAGCCTGAGCCAAATAAGGATCTCAAACAATGGGGAAAACCAAAGGGGAGACTGAAAGAGGTAAGAAAAGAAAAGGAAAAGCATACTAAAAACATGTCAAAATTTACTTGCTTTTGTTGTTTTACACAGTTTATTTAACATGACATGGCAACCTATACTATTCAAGCATCTAAACAGATTGGGTTATTGAACCCCACCAGGGGGAGAGGTAAAGGAAATAAAATAAAATAAACAAAAAGTCGACATATATAAGCCTGGCAACTCCATATAAACTTTATTAACAGACAAAGATTCAATAAAATGAACAAACTATAGATATTGGTTGAACAAGGCAACTAAACTAGTTGTAATGTCTGGATTCTTACTAGTGTCCATATCTCTATACTTTACCACGTAATTAGTCCCATTTCAGGGAAAATCTGCACTGACAACTATTATATACAACCACATCACCTGGATCCAAAATTTTCCTGGAGCTTCTAACCACGTAGATACTTCAGCATTACTCACATAGATTGTGTCAAATTCACTGTTAGAATGTATTCTAGAGGCATAATAACACATCATCTCTTTGAGATGACTTCAAGCCAAGGTCGGATCCACATTATATGCTAATCAATTCTTATAGGTTCTTCTGATGCACGCAAGGACACTTTCTCAAGCTGTACTGACCAATCTTCTCCAAGTATTCTGGGATTTGACTCCATCGCAACCCGAAAATCCAACATTGATGCAGAAAAGGATCTGCTTTGCTTTTGTACATATTTCATGGGCCTAATACCATCAAAGCCAGATGCAGCCTGATTACAAAATTGGTTTAGATGCTTCTGTTCAGACCTGGAACTGGCTAGTTCCAAACAGGGCTTTATCAATCTTTTCATAAATACATCCAACCCACTGTTCAACAGGTTAACACAATCCATTGAGATTTCCAAGCCCTCCATCTCCAACTTCTGTTCCAATCGTTTCTTTAAAGAACTGGCATCAGGCAGCTCACAGCTGTTCTGACAAGTCTCAGCGTAAAATGAAAGAGCTGATCCATTACGTACTACTTTCCGTGTTCCCTTTGCATGTATGGGGATGCCAAGAGGAGCTGTGACAGGACTTCTATTGTAAATGCTGGAGCTTCCAGAACCTTGTTCAACCTCTTCACCCTCTTCCACAGAGTTAACTTCAACTGGGGGCCTGCTTTCTAAAGAAAGCAGCTCGGTGGCACTTTGCTGCACTTGAACTGTAGGTACCAAATCTTTGCCCGCAACACTCTGGGCCTTCCCATGAGGCCCAAGAGGACTTGGTCGGTCTCTAAACTTCCGTTCTCGAAGATTAGGAGTCCTTCCCTTTCTGGGGGACTGAGGAAAAACGTCCCGACAGAGTGATTGAAGACTACTTATTTGACATCCATTCGACACTTTACCATTCAATGAAGCTTCCATTGTCCTCTGTTTTGGAGGGGGAATCTTGGCAAGAGAGGCATTCTTGATTATAGCTCGGACGAGTCCATTATGAAGATGGATATTCTCTCTCCCCACTAAACCAATGCAGAGCTTATCAAATTCCGATTTGCAAAGCTTAAGACTCAAATATCTGTTAAGTAGATTGAAGTATTTCTCAGCTTTTTGTCGACCAAGCTTCTTTTCAATTTGGAGTTTCAGCTCAAGAGTGTCTATTCGGGGACAATGCCGTCCTGCCGGCATTTTGATTCCCGAATTTATTACTAGCCCAAATATACAAATTATCAACCAGCAACAAGAAACCCTGTGAACTCCAAACAATTCAGACCCACTCCCGAATCCAAGAATCCAAAACCCTAGCTTCCGTTTGCTTCTATCGACAAGTCACTCTCGGTGATCAAAATCAACAATACTCGCTGATACAAACTGGATTACCAAATTCTGCAATATAATGAGCAAAAAACTTATTAAACAATGAAGCACACAAGCATTATCATCCCTTCATTATACAATCTAATCATTCTACTGCATCAATCAGACACTACAATTCAAGCAGAACAATTTATACCCCTATACCCGAAATTACCACTTGCCGAATATGATTTCCCAACGAAGTAGTAAAAGAACTCAATAACAACACCAAGAAGCAAACTTTATCAACTATGGAGTGAAAATTCAAACTTCACTCAAAACCCTTTTAGTAGAACTAAATCAGAAAACAAAAACCCAATAACGCAAATTCAGCATTGAAATGGAGACTAAAAGTAGAACTTAAACTAACCTGATTCAGTGAAACACTTGATCGAATTGACTTGTGCTACAGTGTTTTTCGAGTGAAAGTCTTCGATCACAGAGTGTGATCGAGCTATTTTATTGAGGAGAGAGAGAGAGATTAGGGCTGGAAGGGCGTGGGGGGCTTTGGAAGCTTCTTAAAGTCGTAAGAGGGGGTCAAAGGCACGTGCACTTTACAAGTGTTAAGTAACGAGTAGTGAGTGTGACTCGGTGAACTGACTGGGTGAGTCTGACTGAGCTTTGTTTGTTTTATTGGGAACGTGGAGGGTGTGTTTGGCGTTCCAATCATTCCGGACACCTTATTTTATGTGTTCTCACAACAAGTGTTTGGGGTACGGTCCAAATTTCACAAGTCAGCCGGTCGGTTCAGGACAGCTACACTAGTTTGACTTCGAAAAATGGGTTCAATTACTGAGGTAATTTTCCGTATCCCAAAAATAAAATATTATTATAATTTTTGAAGGTGAGGTTATACGTTTTGAAGGTTTTTTTTTTTTTTTTTTGGAAGTAAGAGAAGGACTTGAACCATTGATTTCAAGAAGATAAAATCTTCATAAGATAAGAAATACTATTAGACCAAAGACCCATTTAATCATACATTTGAAAGGTAAAATTACAATTGTTTGAGGTAATTTATCACCGATCATGAAATATTGTGATCGATCATGAAAATTTCTTAATTAATTATAACCTTTCATTGAAAAATTTTAATTTTCATAAGCAGTTGTAATATTTTTAATGATTGTAATTTATATCTCAAAATATTATTATTTAATTTTGAAAGTTGTAAATGTCGATATACTCTTTTTCTCAACTACAAGACCAAAATTATTTTTTTTAGAACCATATTGCTTATTTTTCATCAATCAAAGCAAGACACTTAAGGATTTATTATATTTTCTTTATTATTAACAATAATAAATAAACCAACACAAGATCTATAGCTAAGATCTATTATTTTCCGGCTAAGTTTGCATGTGGGCGTTTTTTAAGATAATTCATTGCGAATGAATATGCATTTATGGGTTTAATCTCTATATATTTATAGTTTAGGATTATGTTAACTTAATTCAGTAGATCTATTTAGTAGATTTGTTAGTACGATTTTCACTATACGCAATATGGATCCACCATGTACTATAAATCTATATTACTAATAAAAATATCTTTAAGTAAAAAAATTTTGATTCACTATTTTACCCTTATAAATTTTTTTAAATATTATACTATCTTTCCATACTCAAATATCAAAATTACAATTACATCCTTCTGTATTTAAATCTTTAAATTATCCTCTAACATATCTTTTAATTCTTTATTATCTTTGTATAAATATCAATATCTATGAAAATTTTTAATTAACTTCATTATTCTCAAAAAAATATATGCATCATTATAATTTTCAATAAAGTGTTCAAAAACTCCATCAATATTTCATTACTCTTTCAAATATGATAACATTATATATATATGTGTGTGTGTGTGTGTGTGTTTTTTTTTTTTTCCATCTATATTACTAATAAAGAATGAAACTTTTGCCTTGGCATGAAATTTTTTTTAATTCACTATTAAAGAATTTTAAATATCACACTATTTTTCCATAGTTGAAATCTAAATTATCATCATATATTTATGAGTTTAAATCTCCAAATTATTTCTAACATATCTTTTAATTATTTATTTACTATGTATAAATATCAATTTTTATGAAACTTTTTAATGGACTACATTACCTTTAAAAAATATATGCATCATTATAATTTTCAATAAAACTTTCAAAAAATATTCAAAATTTTCATCAATATAATATTATTAATTTCAATTTTAAAGATAACATTATACTTACATATGTTTATTTTTTTAATTCAAAATTTTAACAATTTTATTTTTAAGATAAAAATAATCTTTTATGTATTTTTTAAAAATAATTTATTTTAAGTCAACATAATTCTTCTATCAATGTAACATTTTTGTGTTTTATTAAGTATAGTGTATTTTTAAGTAAAACTTAAATTTTAGAATTTTAATATTCTTTTAAAATATATATTATAGAGTAATATATTATAATTTAGGGTTAATAACATTTTTAGTCCTTGAAATATGCATGCTTTGAAAGTTTGGTCTTCTTTATATTAATTTTGTAAATTTTATGCTTAAAATATTTAGTTAATATTTAAATGATCCATACACAGATCACCTCAAAAGTGATCACATGCTAGTCACGTGATGCTGTTTGACGGAGTGACACGTAGTAACTTCCGTTACAAAACTTAATGGACTGTTTGATTAGGGATTATTTAAACAAGAATTGAATATTTTAAGGACCAAAAACCATAGATTTCAATGAAGAACTATAGAATAAGATAACTATAACTCACAATTATAAATACAAAATAGATAAAAAAAAATTAGAATAATATGTACATTAATATTAAGTATTATTCACAATTAATAAAATTAAGTAGATAAAGGGTCATGATTCTTCCCCTGTGTATTAACTATGATTTATAACAGTATTTATAACAAAGTAATATACTTTCCCACTTTTTCCTATCCTCAACTAAATAATTGTTTGTCATTAGGAAAACTAAGTAAACAACAATGTCATATATGTCTCTTAATCTTCTTTTGTTTAACCTTATTTTTGAACAAGTTTTCTATCTCTCAGAAAACAGGACTAAAATCCTAAGATCACCATACAAACCAGTTGGAAAACCTTTTGGCTTCTCTCTCATCAACTAGTCTAAAAACCTTTTATCTTCTCTCTCCCTCCCTCACTCTCTCGCTCTCTCGCTCTCTCAAACACCTCTCTAAAATCGGATAAACTACATATACATAATATTAATATTTTATATACGAAAATTATTCACGTGCAACACACATGGTATATTGCTAGTATATATAAATGATAGCTAGGATTTTAAATTTTATTTCGACGGGAGAACCGTAGTCGTCCTAAGACTGATAACAGTTTCCTTAACCTTTATGGAAATAGTCATACGAGAAACAATCTCTCTCACAAGAAAGTCCTAAAAAGGAAAAGAGGAAGAGGCAAATGGTAAGAACAATAGAGAGGAAAAAGCACACACTAAATACTACAAAATATTTGCTTCCACTTAATTTCCTCAAAACGATGGAAAGATAGATCAAATGTAGAATCGGGACTAGCTTCACCAAAGACAAAACAAACTTAGAGGGCCTCGCAATTGTAGGATGCAAAGGGGGGTCAATGGCAAATGTTACAGTCTTTCGCAAATGGGTCCTAAATACTAGACCCACCACCACCATCGAAGGAAGGATGATGGATGGCTCTACAACTTAGGTTCCCTTAAAACATCCTTCTTAGACTTCGTCACGGCGGACTCCTCAACTTACACACAAGGATCGTTCCTCTCTTCAACTCTCAAGGGACCCTCATGCTGTGGGACTCCCTTTACGAAGTGGATGATTCTCTAGGGCAAACTCATTTAGACCTCTCCTCTCAATGTGAGCCTTCTTACCAACTCTATGTCCCCTCAAGCAATAAATATCATGATCTTCCATATTCGTGGGTGCTCTTAGGGCTCACCCTCAGGGAAACCCAACAATGAAGAAACCGCGGTGGCCCAAAAGACTCTGTTATCCACCGTGAACTAGCTTGCTTGAAGTGAAGGAGGAATGATGACGACACCATTGCTAGGGAGCCATAACTTGTTGGCAACCAAATAACAGTACATGCTTGTGGTGTAACTCAGAGGGCACTCTAAAAAAGAAGAAGGAACTTATTGGTCGAAGCCAAATTGTTGCGCCATGATAGGGATTATAGGCTACTGTGCCGACCCCTCCATCCGTTGAAAAAAAAAGGAAGGTAGCTTTTAGTAAAACAGGCAATGAAGGCAAAGTAGTGGTTAGAGATTGCTACCAAGGAGTCCAGCATTGGCAACCTTAACCCATCCACTTACCAATGATCCTTCCCCTCTAACGAACCCTGGACTTGATTTGAACCATCATTCTAAGACTAGAGATGGTGGCGATATATGTCAGCCTAAGGCCAATGTCGAAGGCCTATCTTTAGATGTTCTCGTGAGTGCTCCCATGGTGGATGTTAGTACCTTGGGGCAATCTAGTGATGTTGGTGTTGGTGGAGAAGGAAGTCTGGAACCTGTTTCCTCTTTTGATTGAGGGGATACTTTTAATAAGCCTATCCCCAATGACCTGTTTGATCCCATCTACCCTAAGGGTCGAGAATCTCAGTTAGGTAAACCCTTCCCCCCTAAATTTAGAAGTCCCTGAGGTGGACTTTCCCTTTCATTGTTGTACACCCGGTGATGTTCTACTTTTACATAGTATTTTTGTTGGTTAATTATTCAAAAGCTTTCTATCTCCAAGCATAACTCCCTCATTATCGCCTCCCTCAACATCCTTTTCAACCCCTCCCTCAGTTACATCTTGTGTCGTGGACCTTTTTGGTGTCTCTACTGATATTGCAACCCTAGCCTCCCCTTGCTTTATCTTGCCCTATAAGTACTCTTCTTATGTCTCCAAGAGGAGACTCAAAAGTTCCTTCGTTACCAATCTAATGCAGCATTTACCCTTAATACTTTGTCATCTGTCAGCCCATGGTAGATAGCCAATCCTTGGCCCTGGAACTTCTTGTTGTAGTAGTCTATACTTGCCAGAACAGGTCCTCACGGGAGCTTGACATTGATTAGCTATTTGACTTGGTGAGCACAATAATGGAGGATGTCACTTATTGTGACAAATTGTTTCAAATTTTTCATCAGGAGTTACCCAGTTCTTATCTTCAACTGGTCCATTATAAGGCTCAACCAATTTTTAAGGTATGTGTTCGGGAATTTTTATATGATTGAACTTGGAATGGTCACCTTTTCACCTGGATGTTTGCCTTTCCTCCATCATGTTTAATTTTGACGATAATGTGGCTAGTGCATGTGCGAACCTATTCCCATTTCATGAAGCATGTTCTATTGTATCCTCCTTGAAGTCATCTAGCAACCTTTGTATTAGTGCCTTATATCTGGAAAGTGTTGGTTCCTTCACACCATATTCTCTGATCACTTGCTTGATGCAAGTTTGGAATCCTCCCTAATTTTGCTGCTCCATAGGCCTAACCTTCTTGTTGCGAGGAGCCCCAAGGTCGGTGCTTCTTATTCTACTTCGCTATTGGTACACCTAAAGTCAAGCTTGTATGATAAGGTTACTTTTTTATTCCATGCCAGGATTACCAACATTATCCCCACTCATCCCCCATTTAAAGTCGATGAACAATCGAATGCTAAGTTCCACTTGATGCCCTTGGCATTATCTGCTTGATCAAAGGCCTTTCCTTTTAAGGTGTTCCACGGCTGGGGATATAGCGTCGGGCTCTCCTTCTAGTAGTTCTTCCTTAAGTGATTCATGTTCATCATCCAAGAAATATACTAGCAGATCAATCAAGGTCTGACTCTTTATTTCTTTCGGGAGCACACATTTGATGTTAAATTTACCCTTAATACTTTGTCATATGTCAGCCCGTGGTAGATAGCCAATCCTTGGCCCTGGAACTTCTTGTTGTAGTGGTCTATACTTGCAAGAACAGATCCCCACGGAAGCTTGACATTGATTAGCTATTTGACTTGGTGAGCACAATACATGATTTGTTGGCCTTTGGGATCATAATTCTGGTCATTAGGGACTGCATCATCAAGGCCTACAGGTTGAATGAGCTAGATCACTTGTGCAGATAAGTTGAGTACATGCAGGCAGAGTGTGATAGCGCACCAAGGGTAGTACGAACTTGCACGAGATACTTTGGCTACTTACAAGCATCTGCTTGTGAAGTGTGGGTAGGTGATGGAGAGACTTGGGGATCTGGATATGAATGCTCCTTTTACTCAAGATTTCATATAGCTTTTCTCTTATATTGGCATGTAAAAAAAAAACACTTTTATATTTCTATGAATGACAAGTTTACATTTCTATAGAGTAGTATAGTTTTAACTACTTTATATTGAATTTTTCCATTGTCTTTTCTAACCCTATTTTCCAAATTTCAAAATATACCCATTTCTTCGGCCTTGCAAACTTCAGAAGGACCCTTCCACTTGGTTGCAAACTTTGGTATGGGCATGCCTCACATGAAACTTTGGTATTGTCTTTAGCACCAGATCACCCTTTTGAGTTGTCCTTAGCTTCACACTTGAGTTATAGGTATTGGACGTGCTTACCTTTCAAAATTCCCCATCTTGGTATTCAACAAGTGCTTCTAAAGTTGTGTATCTTACTTCCGAGGTTACCTTAGCCTTGACTGTTAGTCTTCTAAAAGGTACTGCTAGTTCTGCGGGAAACACAACTTCCTTGACATAGACTAGCAAATAAAGAGTTGCATCCATTGGTTTCCTCTTTGTGGTCTTGTAAATCCATTATGCAACTAGAAATCATTCAGTCTAGTCATTCCCATCTTGAATTTTTCTACTCAAAAATTCTTGTCAAGGTTTTGTTAGTAGCCTCGGCATGTTCGTTTCCCTGTGGATAGTAAGGTGTGGATTATCTCTATCAACGAAAGGGGTGTCATTGTCTAATAGTAAGTGTTTGAGGGATCCAAACCAACAGATGATATTTTCCTTAGGTAATTGGACACGACATTTTCAATTGCCTTTTTCTAGGGGGTTTTTTCTACCTATTTTGTAAATAATTCTGTTGTAGCCAATATGCATATATTTTTGTGAGATGGGGGGTAAATGGGTCCCATGAGATCTGTAGCCTAGGAATGAAAAAGGCAAAGGGTTTGCTAGTGTCCTCAAAATTGTAACAGGGGTGTGAATGAGGTTTCCATGTTTATGACAAACTTCATATCTCCGCGTGTAATTGATACATTCCCCTTCCATTTTGGAAAGTAATACCCCAAATCCAACATTTGGGTATACAACTTTGCCCCCTGGTGTTCCACAACATGCAACATTCTTAGTACCTCAAAAATTTTGTTGGCTGTGAAAGACCTTTGGCTTTTTTCGTTGAAAACCCTCTTGTATAGCTCTTAGTTTTTTAGGAAGAATCTGGGTGCTCTTGTTTTACCATTGTTATGTTGCTCATTTCTACTAGGAGCAACCCTTCATGCAGGAAATCAATGTAAAGTTGTCGCTAGTCTGTGACTCCTTATGTGACAACACATTCTTTAGGGGATGGGTTCTCTTGGCATTGTGGGTAGTTTCTTTGTAATTCCTTGACATCATAGGTCATCTCGAGCTAGTAGTACTATTTTCTGCATCCCCACACGTGTACTAGCGAACTTGTGTTAGCCTATTGTAGGCCTAACTTGGCGAGAGGCACCTTAGAATGACTCCTTCGAGGTAACAATAATGGAGGATGTCACTTATTGTGACAAATTGTTTCAAATTTTTGATCGGGAGTTACCCAGTTCTTATCTTCAACTGGTCCATTGTAAGGCTCAACCAATTTTTAAGGTATGTTTTCGGGAATTTTTATGTGATGGAGCTTGGAATGGTCACCTTTTCGCCTGGATGTTTGCCTTTCTTCCATCATGTTTAATTTTGACGATAATGTGGCTGGTGCATAGGCGAACCTATTCTCATTTCATGAGGCATGTTCTATTGTATCCTCCTTGAAGTCATCTAGCAACCTTTGTATTAGTCCCTTATCTGGAAAGTGTTGATTCCTTCACACCATATTCTCTAATCACTTGCTTGATGCAAGTTTGGAATCCTCCCTAATTTTGATGCTCCATAGGCCTAACCTTCTTGTTGCGAGGAGCCCCAAGGTCAGTGCTTTTTATTCTACTTCGCTATTGGTACACCTAAAGTCAAGCTTGTATGATAAGGTTATTTTTTTATCCCATGCCAGGATTACCAGCATTATCCCCACTCATCCCCCATTTAAGGTCGATGAACAATTGAATGCTAAGTTCCACTTGATGCCCTTGACATTATCTGCTTGATCAAAGGCCTTTCCTTTTAAGGTGTTCCACGGTTGGGGATGTAGCATCGGGCTCTCCTTTTGGCAGTTCTTCCTTGAGTGATTCATGTTCGTCATCCGAGAAATATACTAGCAGATCAATCAAGGTCTGACTCTTTATTTCTTTCGGGGGCACGCATTTGATGTCGAATTCTAACAAGGTGAGGAGCCATCACGCAGCCCTACTAGTCAGGGTGAGGCACGTAACAGGTACTTTAGTGATCCACACTGGGTCATCAGTTTTACTTCATGTGTGAGGAATAAATTCCTTAGTTTCTGTGCAGAGAATACCAATGCAAGACAACACATCTCTATTTTGGAGTATCGCGTCTCATCGTCTTTAGTGATGTGACTAAAGTAATAGCCAAGCCTCCCACAGCTTTTACCATGTACGTGAGATATAACATCAAAGTTTCTGTAAAACTCAGGTAAATTTGAATTTTTTGTACAAAGGGACAAAATGGTAATTTGTCACTACAGTGCGGGTTACAAACCTGAATTTTTCTAGACCTTGGATGACGAAACGGACCTCATCGTTGGATCCATCTCACGAAATCTAGTTGCCTATCAATTTTTATCGAATTTTGAGATAGTCAAAATTTTTACGTTTTACGAGGTGATCAGGCCTCGGGTGACCCAAGGACGAAATTTTTAAATAAAATTGTGAAGGTTGGGAAATAAATAAAATAAAAATATTTTGAACTTGAATCGGGATGAAATTTAATCATTTCGGGACGAAAACGGATCCGAAAAATAATGGGTCGTGTGGCGCATTGTAGGCTAAGTATTTAAAGGATATAAATAGAGAAAAAAATCTAATTTCTCCCCAATTTTTCTTCATCCAGTTATACGTGAGGGAGGAAGAGAGGGAAAGAGCATGGATTCATCAGCTTCTCTTTACGATCTACAGAGATTGAGTGCTCTAATCCACTCGAGCCAAGAACAAAAGTTGTTTTCCTCGTCGAGAGCTATAAAACCATACCAAGAAGGTTGAGTTTTATCGAAGATTAAAAAATGGGATTTTGGAAAAATGAGAATTTAGGCTAAAAGCGGGTTCTTAGAACCTCTTACGGGTGTTCTCCACGCTTCAAGGGTAGGGTTCCCTCTTACTTAGGTGTATTCCAAACGTAGGATATTTATATGAAATAGGTAGATTGATAGATTTAAATATCACTTGCCTATTGTTGGTGCTTTGGTGAAATGGGTAGGGCAAACTCTATCTTGAACTTGAGTATATGGGAATTGCATAATGAAATTTCTTTGAGAAGTGTGATATGTGGGCATGCTATATGTTTATATTATGTCCTGATGAATTCAAAATGTTGATAACATGATTTTGTGATAATATGCTTTGAAGTGGTGTTGTGAAAATAGTAGATGTATATACATATGCTTGTGATATATTGGAATTGATGGATTATGAAAATTATATGTTTAGAATGAAATTATCCATAGTATATATTAAGATTGTTCATATGTTATCCATAGTATATTGAGCATCGTATTGTTGTTAAAATGAGGCATCATAATGCATATGCACGAAGACATCGCACTATATGGGCGTGTGTGTTCGTGGTTGTTTGGCAACACCACGCTCGGTGGATGACTGGTGGGTTCGAGTCTCAGGAATTATATGGTGATTAGGGTTGGGGTTAGCAAGAAGGTCTAGAAGATCTCTCGGGTGCAAGGCCCGGTGATAGGGTATGCACTCCTTTGGTTTAGTCCATGAAGTGTGTGGGTGTATGCAAAAATCTCGGTGAAAGTCCATGAATTCTGTGTGGGTTAGGTGACCCTTGGTATGAGTTCATAAACATCCACTCCTACAAAGACCCTAGATTAGTAAATGTCATATGATGTGCAACATAAATGAAAAATTCGTGCACATTAGTACTTGCATGTATTGAGGAGTCGAGAAGGGCTCGGGTTAATGTGCATGAGTGAGTCTCATCTCATTCCATGGTATGACATCTTAAATTTCAACAATAGAGGCATATTCTTGCTTGGAATGTTATGAAATTGTGAATTTTTAGCATGCGAACATTTCATATGTATTTAGGTTGAGGAGTAGCCTATCTAGGAGATACTCTATTGAGCATAGCTCATCCTTCGTGAGAAAATATTTTAGGTACGGGGTTCATATCGGCGAACGGCCCCCATTTTGAGCCTTAAGGATGACTAGTTCATTTTGTAAAGTTTTTATGAAAATTCCATCTTAATGTGTAAATATGTGGAATTATATGTAATAGAACTAGCATGGATTATGTTTTATGTGAAAAACCTTACTAAAAATGTTTGGGATGTTTGTGGGAAGGTTTGGAATGAATTGAAAATGAGGAACAGGTGAATAGAAAATTCTGGGCAAAACCTTCCGGAAGGCGGCAACAAACCTTCTAGAAGGTTTGGACAAAAACAAGAAAAAATTGTTGAACAGTGGGTGAAACCTTCCGGAAGGTCGATTCTAACATTCCAGAGGTTTTCACATTTTTTTAAAATGAGGGAATACAGTGTGTAACTTCTTCCAGAAAGTTCACACCTTCCGGAAGGTCGACACATCTTTCTTAAAGCTAGGATTTCAGTATACTTGATCTTCCGGACAGTAGAGGAAACCTTTCGGAAGGTTTTTCAAAAATATGAAAATTTTAGAATACTTTGTCATGCTTGTGGGCTATGTGTTCCCCCATTTCAAGGATATAAATGGACATCAAATGAATATAAATTGTAGTATGTTGGACCTCGATCAGGCCAAATGGTAAAACATACAAAAGTTAAACATATAGGTTATAATCCCGGTTAAGGGGATGTGATAGATGTGACGTCGGGTTTTGCGACAATCACAGGTATTTTCGCTGGTTGACGGGGTGGTCAACGGTTGATAAAAGGACCCTCCGATTTTCGAGGCATCAAAACTTGGTATCAGAGCTTAAGTATATGATTTACCTAGGGTTTAATGGGCATGGGTCTAGACCATTGCATTCGTTGTGCATTACATGCTATGTGCTTAAATTGCTACATGTTCTATGATATGTGTTATGCGAATTTTATACATGGTAAAATGTATATGGAAATGAACACACTAAGGTTAGAGAAAATAACCTTGGGAGTGGAAAAGTGAATGAACGTGATAGTTCAAGGTGTAGATGTCTACTAACGACGGCACACGCTATACTAGTAAGACGATGAATGGATTTTCAACGTTTTAAACTTGATCCTTATCCTGGGATACTAAGTTAGTATGCTATTACTATTTGACATGTGTGTAGATAACAAGTAGAGGAAGAGGATGTCGAGGTGATGGGTGGAACAATAATCAACCATCACCGACTTTCGACCAACAAGCATTTAACGAGACTTATGGGCATGATGGCGGCTACTGTCGCACAAGCTAGCACCAATGCAAATCAAGGAGGCTCAAGCAAACTCCAATAGTTTAAGGCACACAAGCCTCCAGTTTTTAAGGGAGGGGCAGATCCAATGGTGGCCGACCATTGGTTCCGTCAAGTCAACAAAGTCTTAGGGGCAATGGAAATCACCTCGGATGCCACTAAGATAAGACTAGTTGTGTTCCAACTAGAAGGAGAAGCCCAATTGTGGTGGAATTGGGTGAGCGCCGCCAAGAACTTAGAGACTATGATATGGGGAGAGTTCCAGGAGCTCTTTATGGGTAAGTACTTTCCAACGATCGTTGGACATGCAAAAACCCAAGAATTCTTAGACTTAAGACAAGGAACAATGACGGTGATGGAGTATGTGGATAAGTTCACAGAGTTAGCCCGTTTCACCGACAACTACGTGGCCACAGATATGGCCAATGTGAGGAAGTTTGAGGATGGTCTGAAACTATCCATCCGAGGAAAGATTGTGGGCCTCCGCCTACAAGATTTGGATTCAATGGTCAAGACAGCAATGACCATTGAACGAGAGGTGGATGATGCTAGGAACATTTGGGAGGTTGGTGCAATGGATAGAAAGAAGGAGGATCAATCCTTTTCTTCTAGTTCGGGAAAGAGGCAGATGACTTCTACCCTATAAGGATTTCAGGGACAGGGCCGTGGCTATCAAGGCCAAGGTCAAGGTCGTTCCTCCCAAGGCGGGGGAAACTTCAGGACAACATATCATGCAAGTCAGAGGACTTGCTATCATTGTCGTCAGCGGGGTCACATGAGGAAGGATTGTCCTCAGAGGCAGGGATCTCAGAGTCATGGGACATCATCTCAGTCCCAATCATCAGTGGCCTAGTCGCAGACACATTACATTCCTCCCTACCCCACCATGGGCCAGGGAAGCCAGTACCAGTTTTAGGGTGCTACTCAGGCCTCTATTACATAACGAGCGGGGACTCCGCAATCATGCCAGATGGGCCATGGTATGGGTCAAGGCCGAGGCTAGGGCATGCAGGTCGGGACGTCAGGGACCCAGGGACATGTCTATGCCATCACACCTCATGCTGAGCCAACGGATCAATCTGTTATCTAGGGTACATTTATTCTCTTTTGCTTATAGGCAAGATTATTATTTGATTTAGGTGCATCTCACTCATTCATTTCTGCATCTTATGTGAGAGATTTGGGCTTGGAGGTTAAGACCTTAGATGAGCCATTAGATGTGAGTTCTCCCCTAGGAGCTAGGGTAAGTTTTAATCAAATATGTTGGGGTTGTGAGTTAGAGATCTCAGGGATTCTACTCACCGTGGACCTTAGAGTCATCGACATGTTGGAATTTGATGTCATCCTTGAGATGGACTGGTTGGTGGCACACCAAGTCGTCGTTGATTGTGATCGAAAGAGGGTCACTATTGATACGTCAGATGGTGTATGTCTCAAGTTTCAAGGGGAAAAACATGATGCCTTACCTTAAGTCGTGTACGACTCTAGATGGCATGAACAGTTAATGGGATGGCTTGCGAGCCTTACCTTGGAGGAAGAGGTGAGACAAGAATTAGGTCTACCTCGAGTTGTTTGTGAGTATGAAGACGCTTTTTTCGGACAAACTACAAGGATTACCTCCCCATAGGGATGTGGAATTCAACATTGAGTTATATCCTGATACTTCTCCTATTTCTATGACTCCGCATAGAATGACACCTGCTGAGTTACAAGAACTCAAATTTCAACTGCAAGAATTGTTGGACAAGGGCTTTATCAGATCGAGCACTTCATCTTGGGGCGTTCCGGTATTATTTTCCAAAAAGAAATGTAAGACTCTTCGGCTATATATAGACTGCCGACAGTTAAATCGGGTTACTATTAACAATAGGTACCCTTTGCCAAGGATTGACGATCTATTTGATTAGCTGAAGGGAGTGCGGGTCTACTCCAAGATAGATCTCTGCACGGGCTACCATCAGTTAAGGATCAAGAAGGCGGATATCCTTAAGACAGCGTTCAGAACGAGATATGGGCATTTCGAGTTCACTGTGATGCCATTTGGATTGACAAACGCTCCGACGGTATTCATGAATCTCATGCATAGTGTGTTCCAACCTTATTTAGATCAGTTCGTCGTTGTGTTTGTTGACGACATCTTGATTTATTCCAAGTTTGAGGAGCAGCATAAGGGTCACTTGAGGATTGTTCTTCAGACCTTGAGGGACCATTAATTGTACGCCAAGTTTAGTAAATGTGAATTTTGGCTTACGGAGGTAAAATTGTTGGGACACATGGTGTCAGCTTCAGAGCTAACCGTGGACCTAGAGAAGATCAAGGCGGTAATGAATTGGGAGAGACCGAAGTCAGTCTTTGAGATACGCAGTTTCTTGGGATTAGAGGGGTATTACAGGAGGTTCATTAAAGACTTCTCCCGACTAGCTACACCTATGACTTGACCCGGAAGGAGGTTAAGTTTCAGTGAGATAATTCGTGTGAGAAGGCATTCCAAGAATTGAAGAGGAGGCTTACTTCAGCTCATATTTTGATTATTCCAGAGAGAGAACAGATCTACACCGTGTACTATGATGCCTCCAAGGACGGACTCAATTGTGTTTTGATACAGTTTGAGAGGGTGGTGACTTATGGTTCTTGACAGCTGAAGAATCATGAGTGGAATTACCCCACGCATGACATGGAGTTGGCAGCCATTGTCTTTGCCTTGAAGACTTGGTGCCACTACTTATACGAGGAGCAGTTCGAGATATTTTTACATCACAAAATTCTGAAGTATATTTTTATACAACGGGACCTCAACATGAGGCAACGTCGGTGGATGAAGTACCTGGAAGATTAGAACTTCATTTTACATTACCACCCCCGGTAAGGTAAATGTGGTAACTGATGTACTCAGCCAAAAGTCGTGGGGAGTCTTGGCTAGTATGACTTCCCAGAAGTGGCAAATGTTTAAGACTATGGGACAATTTGGGCTACGATACATAGGTCAGGCTCAAGGCATTTCGAGGAGTTTGGTGGCTACGCCCTCCCTATTGAGCAGAGTGATCGAGTCCTAGAGACAGGATACAAAGATTTTATTCGTCAGGGACTGAGTGCAGACTGGTACCGGTGATGAGGGCTAGGCCATTCACTCGGATGGCAGCCTTCGGTATAGGGGAACAGTTGTAGTTCCCCAGTTAGCGAATTTGAGAGAGTAGATCCTTAGGGAGTTTCATTGCTCCAGTTTTGCAGTGCATCCAGGTGGCACGAAGATGTACCATGATCTTCATCGCCAATACTATTGGAGCGGGATGAAGAGAGATGTTGGAAATTTTGTTAGTCGATGTCTCACATGTCAACAAATAAAGGCAGAGCACCAGAGACTAGCCAGATTGCTCCAGCCTTTGGAGGTAGCAGAGTGGAAGTGGGAGCATGTCACGATGGATTTTGTGACTTACTTGCTACGGACATCGTGAAGACATGACGCGGTATGGGTGGTAGTGGACCGATTTACCAAGTCGGCACACGTTTTTGGCTATGCGGATGACCTTCACACTGGAAGAATTCTATAGGTTATATATACGAGAGATTGTTCGGTTGCATGAGGTGCCCATATCTATAGTATCAGATTGAGATCTCAGGTTTATGGCTCATTTTTGGGAGAGTTTCTAGCAAGCCATGGGGACATAATTATTGATGAGCCTCGCTTTTCATCCCCAGACGGACGGCCAATCGGAGATGGCCATCCAGACTTTAGAGGACATACGTCCTAGATCTCAAGGGTAGTTGGGAAGAGTATCTACCCTTAGTAGAGTTCATCTACGACAACAGTTTTTACGCGAGTATACAGATAGCATCCTATGAGGCATTATATGGGAGGCCTTTTCATTCTCTAGTTTGTTGGAGGTAGGAGAGAGACCTTCTACGGGTCCGGATCTGATTAGAGACATCTCGAAGAAGGTGGACTTAATTCGAAAGCATCTTTTTACGGCTTAGAGCCGACAGAAGAGCTATGCCGATCGACGACAATGACCTCTAGAGTTTGAGGTGGGGGATCATTTCTTCTTGAAGGTGATGTCCAAAAGAGGTGTGGTCAAGTTCGAAAAAAGGGGAAAGCTATCACTGAGGTTCATCGGGCCCTTCGAGGTACTCGAGAGGGTTGACACAGTGGCTTACAGATTGGTATTACCACCAAATTTATTGGGTGTTAATTCTGTGTTCCATGTCTCTATGCTCCAGAAATATACTCCAGATCCGACACATGTGGTGGATTGGGGAGAGCTGATGGTTGATATGGATGAGACCTTTGAGGAGGCCCAGTGCGTATCATGGATAACCGGGATTAGGTTTTGCAAGGCAAGACCATGAGGCTAGTGAAAGTGTTGTGGCAACACCGAGGAATGGAGGAGGCGACGTGGGAGCGTGAGGATATCATACGTGCCAATTATCCATTTTTGTTCGAGGAAGGAGGTATATGTTTAAATTTTTAAGTATACTGTTACTCTTGCATGTTTATGTCGTTGTGTGTGCATGTATGTGTGGATTTCGAGGACGAAATTCTTATAAGATGAGAAGAATGTAAAATCTGGGTAAACTTGAATTTTTTGTACAAAGGGGCAAAATGATAATTTGCCACTATGGTGTGGGTTATAAACCTGAATTTTTTTAGATCTCAAATGACAAAACGGAACTCACCATTGGATCTGTCTCGCGAAATGTAGTTACCTTGTCAATTTTTGTCAAATTCTGAGACAATCAGAATTTTTGCGTTTTACGAGGTGATCGGGCCTCAGGTGACCCAAGGACGAAATTTTTAAATAAAATTATGAATTTTGGGAAATAATTAAAATTAAATTAAAATAAAAATATTTTGAACTTGAATCGGGATGAAATTTAATCTTTTCGGGATGAAAATGGATCTAAAAAATAAAGGGTTGTGTGGCGTGTAGACCAAGTATTTAAAGGGTATAAATAGGGGAAAGATCTGATTTCTCCCCCATTTTTCTTCATCCAGGTTATACGTGAGAGAGGAAGAGAGAGAAAAAGCTTGGATTCATCACATTCTCTCTACGATCTACGAAGATTGAGTGCTCCAATCCACTCAAGTCAAGAACAAAAGTTGTTGTCCTCGTCGAAAGCTATAAAACCATACCAAGGAGGTTGAGTTTTACCGAATATCAAAGAACAAGATTTTGGAAAAGAGAGGATTTGGACTAAAAGTGGGTTCTTGGAACCTCCTGCGGGTGTTCTCCACGCTTCAAGAGGTAGGGTTCCCTCCTACTTGGGTGTATTTCCAAACCTAGGATGTTTATATGAAATGGGTTGGTTGATAGATTTAAATATCACTTGCCTATTGTTGGTGGTTTGGTGAAATGAGTATAGAAAATGTGTAGGGCAAACTCTATCTTGAACTTGAGTATAAAGGAATTGCATAATGAAATTTCTTTGAGAAGTGTGATATGTGGGCATGCTATGTGTTTATATTATGCCCTGATGAATTCAAAGTGTTGATAGCATGATTGTGTGATAATATGCTTTGAAGCGGTGTTGTGAAAATAGTTGATGTATATACATATGCTTGTGATATATTGGAATTGATGGATTATGAAAATTATATGTTTAGAATGAAATTATCCAAATTATGTATTGAGATTGTTCATATGTCATCCATAGCATATTGAGCATCTTATTGTTGTTAAAATGAGGTATCACAATACATATGCACGGAGACATCGCACTATATGGGCATGTGTCTGCATGGTTTTTTGTCAACACCACGCTTGGTAGATGACTGGTGGGTTCGAGTCTCACGGATTACATGGTGATTAGGGTTGGGGTTAGCAAGAAGGGCTAGCAGATCCCTTGGGTGCATGGCCTGGTGATCGGGTATGCACTCCCTTGGTTCAGTCCATGAAGTGTGTGGGTGTATGCAAAACCCTCGGTGGAAGTCCGTGAATTTCGTGTGGGTTGGGTGACCCTTGGTGTGAGTCCATAAACATCCACCCCTACAAAGACCCTAGATTAGTAAATGTCATATGATGTGCAACATAAATGACAAATTCACGCACATTAGCACTTACATGTGTTGAGGAGTCGGGAAGGGCTCAGGTTAATGTGCATGAGTGAGTCTCATCTCATTCCATGGTATGACATATTAAATTCCAACATTAGAAGCATATTCTTGCTTAAAATGTTATAAAATTTTGGATTTTTAGCATGCGAATATTTCATATGCATTTAGGTTGAGGAGTAGCCTATCTAGGAGATACTCTATTGAGCGTAGCTCACCTTTCCTGGGAAAACATTTTAGGTACGGGATTCATATCGGCGAACGACCCCTATTTCGAGCCTCAAGGATGAAGAAAGCCGATTTGTGGCTTTTATAGTTCATTTTGTAAAGTTTTTATGAAAATTCCATCTTGATGTGTAAATATGTGGCATTGTATGTAATAGAACTAGCATGGATCATGTTTTATGTGAAAAACCTTACTAAAAATGTTTGAGATGTTTGTGGGAAGGTTTGGAATGAATTGAAAATGAGAAACCTTCTGGAAGGTCGCAACAAACTTTCTAGAAGGTTTGGACAAAGACAAGGAAAAATTGTTGAAAAGTGGGTGAAACCTTCCGGAAAATCGATTCTAACCTTCCAGAAGGTCTTCACATTTTTCTAAAATGAGGGAATCCAGTGTGTAACTTCTTCCGGAAGGTTGAATATATCTTCCGGAAGGTCGACACATCTTCCTTAAGGCTAGGATTCTAGTATGCTCGATCTTCCGAAAGGTTGAGGAAACCTTTCAGAAGATTTTCCAAAAATCTGAAAATTTTAGAATATTTTACCATGCTTGTGGGCTATGTGTTCCCCTATTCTAAGGTTATAAATAGACATCAAATGAGTATAAATTATAGTATATTGGACCTCAATCGGGTCAAATGGTAAAACGTACACAAGTTAAACATATGAGTTATAATCTCGGTTAAGGGGATGTAATAGACATAATGTTGGATTCTATGACAATCACAGGTATTTTTGCAAGTTGACAGGTGGTCAACGGTTGACAAAAGGGCCCTCCCCCCAGTTTTCGGGGCGTCATAGGTTTGCCTGGCTGCAGAGCTACCATGGATTGGGTTGAGTCAAGGGCTTTGTTGACGGTGTCACATGCCTATTATTGTTACGTAGCCCACTTGAATGACACATTTTCCTTGAGCAACTAGGTGAATGACGTAGTTACTTCGGAAAGGGCGAGGATGAATTGCCCCAGATATGGACCTTCCCAAGGAAAATTTTTAATTGCTTCTCAATATGCAACTCAGGCATGTTACAGATACTTTCATCTAGATCTATGTTAGGTCAGTGCACCAAGAAGCCAATAAACTTTCCTACGGTGACCTTAAATGCACATTTCAAGGGGTTCATATGAAGTTTATACATTCTGCACCTCTCAAATACCATCTACAATTCCCTGAAGCGATCGTCATCTATTTGCAACTTCAGCACCAAGTCATCAACATAATCCTTGACAACATTGTGCATCATATCATGAAAAATTGCAACCATAGCATGCTGATAAGTTGTGCCAGTATTTTTCAAGCCAAAGACATCACCATTTAATAGAAGTTTTCAAAATGAGGTCCTGAATACAGTCTTTTCAACATCCACCTCAGCTATTTTGATTTGGTTGTACCCAAAAAATACATCCCAAGAACAATATCATCTCATGTTTGAGGTGGCTTCAATTAAGATGTCAACATTGGGTAGACGAAAATCCTTAGGCAGGACTTGTTTGGGTCTCCAAAATCCACACATACCTTGATTTCTCCATTCTTCTTTTTGATAGGAACTATGTTGGACAACCATTTCAGATGTTGGATTGGCTTGATGAAGGTAACAAACAAAAACTTTTCAGTAGCTCTTTGATTTTTTTCATCACCTCGGGAACATAATTTCGCGGGTGTTGTTACACAAGTTTGTCTGAGGATCTGACATTCAATTTATGGTAGACCAAACCAGGGTCTAGTCCAAGCATTTCCATATATTTTTATGTGAATACGTCGACGTTGATTATCATTGAAAAATGTAATAATTTGATGGGTAAAGTTAATAGTTTGTTTTGGAAAAAGGTGATAAAGGTAATGGTTTATTAAAGGTTTGATGATATAATAATAATGAAAAAAGTATGTTTGTTTTGCAGGTAAATGATAAAAAATGGGAATTATAATGGTAGATGAAGAGCCACAATTGAGGATGGAGTTACTGGAATGCATGTCCAGACGGAGAGTGCTATTGTGTCCGAACGGAGTTTCCATAATGGCCTGACAAAGATTTTCAAGATTTGGTGTTCATTATCAAGTGAGTCCAGACGGTGGAAGACTTGCGTCCGGACGCTTGTTTCTAAAAAACAAGACTCTGAAGGATGAGTTGTAATGTGAAGGGATTTTGGAGGAGGAAAATATAAATAGGGGTATCATTGTAATGTGAAGGGATGGATTTTCAATTATTTTTATTCTTTTTTCTGGTCGAGTTTTAGGATGTCTGGCTAGGCTTTTTGTCTAAAGGTAAGAGAGAACTTTTCAATGAAGTACGATATTGTTATTGACTTTATCATTTAATGGTATGTGATATTTTATTAATTCAACTTTTGTTTTTATAGTAAGATTTTTGCTCTGTAAATATTCTTAATTCATTGTGTCTTATACAATGATTACTTGAATTTCCCTGCGAGACAAATAATTGGTGATTCCCTGTTGAAGTTGATTAGTATTATTTCACATAATAATATAACTAGAGAATTATATGGTTAAGTAAGGAATTAATTTGTTAGGAGAGTTTGATTTGTTGTAAACCCCGGGCATAACAAATGCTTACAATCAACAAGTAATTCTTTCATTTTTCTAAATAAACCTTTGGGTATAAAAAATAGTGTTTATGTATTTTTATTGTTAAATCTTCAAACTGGAATCACTTGACAATTTGATTCTTGATTGAGTATGGAAACTGAGTCAGTAATCATTACTGTGTGGAATTGAAAGGGTTCCCTGAAGCTTTAATATTTTACATTTTTTATTTGAATAATTCATTTTGATTTTATCAATTAAAACATTTTTTCTAAGCAAATTGGTTACAAGATTGTTGATTGTTTTAAGTTGGTAACTATTGTTTTTTCTATTCCTTGAGGGTTTGACCTCGGTCTTCCTAATTTATATTACCTTGCACAACCTGCACTTCGGTTTATGTATTTAAAGTTGCAGCAGCCGTATTCTGCCAGTAATTCCAAAATGCTTGCCTCCTCGCTGGGGTATACCCTTGCATATGCAAATTGTTTGAGGTGATTCTCCACTTTGTGATAAGTTTACTTCCTCGAGTATTTGCCTTGAGACTTTAAGTGGTCTTTTATGCACTTCGATGCAAGAACTGCATTAGCATGATGTGTGGGTTTCTTTCTCATTTTCTTCTCCATGGGGGCTCGCCATGCCCCCTCCTTTGCCGCCCCCCACCTTGCCCCATCATAACTGGTAAACACTCTCCCCATCAAGAAAGACACGAATAATACACTTTTTTAGGTTTCTTCTCATGGGAGCCCTCAGTAAGTCTTTTGCCATGGACCTATTCATTGAGTCTCTTTTTCACACTTACCTTTTGTAGGATCACATCAATTTCCTACTGAACTTCATCCCAACTAGGAATGGGGAATGATTAGGGCCCAGGCAATGATCCAAAAGGCCTCATCATCCTTTGTGACCTCATCATATAGTGCCTCTTTGGCTAAGTGGGCTTCATTGCTACTACAAGGATCTTTGATTGTAGGTATCGCCACTTTCTTTCCATTCCAGACCATTTTCATGCAATGATGATATGTGGAAAGTACTGCTCCGAGGTTGTTCATCCAAGTGCTCCCAAACAACACTTGATAAGTTGTTCGGACATCTATCACGTGGATAGTCATTAACACCTCATCTTGCCCATGAGGAAAAAAAATGGTAACATATCTGAGGGTCCTTCTTTTGTCGCTAGCAAACTAAGTGATGACAATAGTTTTCCTAGCCAGGCTTGAGTCGCAAAGCCCCAACTGCTCCTAAGCGGACAACAGAATGATGTTCATTGATGCCTCGTTATCGATGAACGTTCTTTTCAACTGTTTTAAGATCATATTTGTAATTGACTAATTTCGTTAAATTTTTTTTATAAATTTCAACCTATTCTATGGTCATGATGTTACAATATTGAAGATCCGAAAACGCCAATAGAAGGGAGGAGATGGTACTTCAAACTACATTAAGAGATTCTCTGTATGGGCTTTCTTGCTCAGGATAAAGGTAATGACCTAAAGACATTAGCAATTAGCACCCTTGGTTTAATTCATTAGACTTAGGTTGATTAGGTAAAATAGAATTGGTAATTATTCCGTTAATGACTCATAGGTGTTTTTCAAGAAATTTTTTTCTAACTTTAAATGTGTTTTTAAAACATAGACTTGATTCATTAATTAGACTCCACTTGAGCAATACGCTTTAGTGCTCAAAGGGATAAGTTTTTACTTTATTTCTAGCATAAAAATTAGTAGGGACCACCCTATGTTCACTAATGTTTGCTAGAGTAATCTCTAAATACTTGGGGATAAAATCGAAAATGGCTAAACAAGTGGGCAATGGAGACTGTTCTCTAGGTTGCTCTCAGACCACTCAAGTGGTCATGAGGTCACTCGAGTGGTCCTCAAACTCCTGCCTCAGTTTGAATTCATTTTTCATTCCAGCACCCCCTATTCTTCCATTGCTCGAGTGGTAATTTGTGAATTTGTATTTTCTTGGTCCCCAAGATAGACCAACCTATAAATAGAGGGAGCCTTCCCAAATAAGGGTATCTTTCTTGTGAGCTAATTTTCTTGCCTCTATGCCTTGGGAGATCATAGAGCAACCCTAGGTTCCTAAATTCACCAAAACTCATATTATGATTCCTATCCAACGTCATACATTAGAGAAAAAGAACCTGTTTGGTTCTACCAAATCCACTTAAAGAGTATCCATATCAAGATTTTTTTGTGTGTCCTAGGAGTGCTCGAGATTTGAATGAACCGTGCACGATATCAGTGGGTATATCCGGTGGAGAGATCTATGGAAGTAAATGAGCATCTAACCATGATATTGGTTATGGTATAATAGTCGAGTACTTGTAAATTGATTGTAGGATAGTGGATTAGGCTTTGGTAAACCGCAAGTGGTTCCCTATGATTTTTTTTTTTTTGAGAAGGATTTTCGCGTCAACAAATCTCTTGTGTTCTTTATTACTATATTTGATAAACTAGTGATTCATACCACACAGGCACTATGTGTTTGACGTTATGATTATGTGAATGTTAATTTCATCCATAGTGGTTTGGTAGTGGGTTATTGTCTTGGGTTGGAATCGTCATGAGTGATCGAGTATTAATCGATAAAATTGACATATTCATTACATTAATCATCATGGGCTATATTGGTTATTTTTGGAAAAAGGGTTCTCAAATTGTTAATTGATAAATTATATTGAGAAAGAGGTATTTGTGGCAATATAGGTTATAATTTTGTATTTGTTCAATTGATGTTGAAATTAACATATACACCCCTTCCCTCTAGGTAGTGTCTAATCTCATGTGTGTAATCATGAGGGACGATTCATTTCGTATAAGGATATCACATTTATCCTTACAAGTTGCAACCTATTGATTTTTGTCATCACATAGAGAAGATGGTTATGCTTCTAAGGCACCTACGATCCCCTCTTTGTGAAGGTGACGGCGTTGGACTTCTCTCCAATACTCTAGGATATGGAACCCTCTGCAATCATGGCCTTTGTGATTGCCAACCTAATACTTTCAGTGAGTCCTAATTGGCTAGACCCTTTGTGAGGCCTCTGTCAAGGTTCCCAATCAAGGATACTCACATAATTTTGATCTTTTAACCACTAATCCATATGTTCTATCATCTCATATGTTGATCTAGAACAATAACCCCTCGTACCTTAGGAATCCCTTCAAATTCCAATCAAGCACAATCTAGTGGGTAATGAGTCATACATTAGAAGGCCTATTTGAGCAAACTAAACCTTCGAGACCTTGTCTGAGGTTGATGTTAACAATCATGCCTAATGATGCACAAAAATAGTTTTGCACACCACCTGTCAAGTGTAAATAATAAATGAAGTAAAAGTAAATAGAGAATTGGAGGAGACAAGATTTATAGTAGTTTGGTCAACTCGACTTACGTCCACTCTTGAATGACTTTCGTTGTCGAATACTTTATTAATTTAAGGGTATGGAGATAGAGAATACAAGTTTCGAGGGAGAATAGAGAATCAAGGAATGTGTGGTGCCAGGCAATCAGTGTCCTTCCAAGTGTTGATAAAGCGTGCAATTTATAGTGGCCCCCTAACAGGTTGAGGCTACTTTCCAGCAACTAAGCAACTATTTCGTTGGAGCTCCCGATCTCTTCTCAACGAGCGAGGTGGTTGAGGAGCTCTCTATGAGAAACGGTCAAAGATGGACCGTTTCCTTCGGTGGTGCAGATAAAGCTTCTCATGCTCTCCCCCTTGATGATGTGGCTAAGCAATGAGTCTAACTGGTCTTGGACTATATTGGGCTTGGTGGATTTTTCATGAGGTTGGACTCCTCAATTGGGGTTGGATTTCTCACATAAATTGGGCTATTTGGGCTTGACCCATCATTTTCCCCCCAATGCTCCATGTTCAAGGAGACTTGGAGAAGGGTGCATTAACTTACATCTTGAGTTTCATATGGTGAAAACTTCCTCTGCTAGATGACTCTTTCCCTCCACAATGTATTTTTGTTTTGCATGCCTCAAGTTTTTTCCACTTTTGCTAGGATTTTTAAAAGAGCCCGTAACCTTCAATTTGGGCTTTTCCCTCTTTAAAAACCTTAAGCTATAAATATAATCATCTCCTTTATCCTTCCCATTTCATTCACTTTGAGATTGAGCACCCACCTCTTGAAAACCTTGAAAACTCAAGTCCTATCCATTTCGGGTGGAGTTTTCAAGTGGGCAATGTTGATTGAAGAGGGAGTGGTGGAGATCGAAGTAAAGCAGGAGGTAGGCGCCACTTTAGGCGCTGGTTTGGGCGAATTTAAGGAATTTTCTTGGAGTGCAAGGGACTGCCCAGGCATTGGAAGGGTTGTCCTGGACAGCTTGGGAGTTGAAGGAGTTGTCCTGGATAGCTTAGGCGCTGAAAATGCTGTCCTAGACAGCTTGAGTGCGCAGAAAAAGGGTCTGGACAACTTGAACGTGCAGCACAATGAGCTGGACAGCTTGGGTGGAGTGCTGGACAACCTTGGAGCGCAAAATAGGAAGCTGGGCAGCTTGGGTGCGCAGAGCAGGGAGCTGGACAACAGCGTGCAGGCAAAAAATATGGCTGTCCAGACCATCAGGCACACAGCAGGCGTGCACAGTGGGTGAGCAGGAAGGCTGGGCAGTAACCTGGGCGCTGTTTCTATTGTCCTGGACAGCTCAGACACGCTAGGCAACGCAGATTCCGTTGTCCTGGGCAGCTCACAAGCGATGGGCAGCAGTATTTTTTAGCAGAAAATGTAGGAAATCAGTCCAAGGTGCAGCAGGGAGAGCTGGGCAGCAGCCTGGGTGCAGGGGTAGATCTGAGCGCCGCTCTAGGCGCTGATTCGGGCGTCGTAGGTGCTGATTTTGGTGCCAAAAATGCTATTTTGTGTGCCAAAAATGCTATTTTGTACAATTTTGAAGGGTCGGGCACCTCTCCAGTTATTGGGCAGCTCCGTTTTAGCGAGCAAAGGCAGTCAGGTACCCCTCCAAGTGTTGGGCTAGACACTTCAAGTGACGAGGGCGACGAGGGAGCTTTAGGCGCCGCTTTTGGTCATCACAATACGACTCCTTCAAATGTGACTTCTCAAATCCAAACCTCTCAAGAGGATGACCTAGGCCACTCCTTGCTGCCTCGAAAGAAAAAGCGAAAAAATAAATTGGGACAAGGTGAGTACCCTTTCCAATATGTTCCATTTAGATGAAAATATCTCGAGGCTTGTTTTTACTTATCGCATTCCTCCGACTGTGCTGTGCCGTCGGGCTGAGTTGGGCGAACTTACTTGCGATGACAAAAATAATATTTTTTCAAATATTAAAATATCTCACATAATTACCTGGGGAGAAAGAGGTACGCTGCTTACGCAAGAGCAAAGACAGAGTTGGAGAACTACTCGTGAGAGAGCTACACCTTTTGAGACCTAACTTTTGGTGACCCATGAGGGAGTCTTTAAGCTTGAGGTATAAGCTGCCTGTTTGAGAATAGTGCAAAAGCCAAGCTTTTTTGCCGACTCCGAAGAGAGCCGCTGAGCTGGAGATAGACTGCCTATTTGAGAACAGTGCAGAGGCCAAGTTTTTTTTTAGGTGACCCGTGAGAGAGCCGCTAAGCTGAAGATAAACTGTCTGTTTGAGAATAGTGCAGAGGTAGGTCAAGCTTCTGGTAATCTGCGAGATGATTCACCTTGTCTAAACCTGTTGATTTTCTCAGCATTCATATATCTTTGAGCTTTTGCCAATAGTTTTGACATGCTCTTTGGTGGTTGCTTTATTACTGAAAAAAAGAAGTTTGATGAACGGAGGCCACCCAAGAAGGCGGTCATCGTCACCTTGTCGTCGGGTACATCAACTTCGAGTACCTCGTCGTTAAAACGAGTGAGATAACTCCTCAGGCTCTCCTCACGGTCCTGCTTTATACTAAGCAGGTGCGTAACAGGCTTCTGGTGACGACACCCTCCAATGAAATGTGAAACGAATGATCTGCTAAGCTCAGCGAATGAGGCAATGGAGGCGGGGGAGAGCTTAGCAAACCAATGTCGGGCAAACCCCTTCAATGTGGTTGGGAATGCCCTGCACATGATTTCGTTTGGTACGTTATGCAGCTGCATCAAAGTCTTGCAAGTGTCAAGGTGGTCTAGTGGATCCTTTGTTCCATCAAAGGTCTCCACAGATGGTATTTTGAACTTCTGAGGGAGGGGGTAGTTTGCTATATCAGGCTTGAAAGGCGTATCTGTACACCTTACCAAGTGGTCTACAGTATCGGGTCCCTGTGCCTTCATGGCGTTGAAGACATCACCTAGTTGATTTTGTACTTCCTTGATTTTTTTGTCCCAATGATTGGGGGCTCCTCTGGAATATTTATGAAAATGACTTCCATGCTCGATGCTTTGGTTTTCGCCCTTATCCTCTTGGAGATGAAGGTCCTCTCCATGGGAAGCAAGAGGAGAGGGAGGTGGAATTCCCTTATGTTGGGCTCCCCTAAGTGGGGCGCCCAAGGGGGCGCCTAGGCGTGGTGCAGCAGGACGTGGAGCTCCTTGGTGTCCAGGGCGTGGAGTTCCTTGGGGTCCTCCATGTTGTGCACCTCCGAGTTGTGCTCCTCCTTGGAGTCCTCCAGGTTGTGCACCTCCCAATTGTGCTCCTCCTTGTCCAACAAGCATGAGTTGTAGTAGTTGTTGGTTTTAGGCCACCAGCTACTGCATGGTCTCCAACATTTGTTGGAGATTTGAAGCTAGAGCATTCAGGATAGGGTTGGCTGGTGGAGGAGCAACCTCTTCCTCTCGTGTTGGACTGTCTTCGTGTTGGTTCATGGATCGGGTAGTGATCGTCATTGGTTCAGTGGATGGAATGTTCAGGAATGAGAATTTTGTCTTTTTTTTCATAGACGGCGCCAAACTGATAATATACAAAAATAGTTTTGCACACCACCTGTCAAGTGTAAATAATAAATGCAGTAAAAGTAAATAAAGAATTGGAGGAGACAAGATTTATAGTAGTTCGGTCAACTCGACCTACGTCCACTCTTGAATGACTTTCGTTGTCAAATACTTTATTAATTTAAGGGTATGGAGATAGAGAATACAAGTTTCGAGGGAGAATAAAGAATCAAGGAAGGTGTGGTGCCAGACAATCAGTGTCCTTTCAAGTGTTGATAGAACGTGCAATTTATAGTGGCCCCTAACATGTTGGGACTACTTTCCAGCGACTAAGCAACTATTTCTGTGGAACTCCCGATCTCTTCTCAACGAGCGAGGTGGTTAAGGAGCTCTCCATGAGAAACGATCAAAGATGGACCATTTCCTTCGGTGGTGCAGATAAAGCTTCCCATGCTCTCCCCCTTGATGACGTGGCTAAACAAAGAGTCTAACTGGTCTTGGACTATATTGGGCTTGGTGAATTTTTCATGAGATTAGGCTCCTCAATTAGGGTTGAACTTTTCACATAAATTGGGCTATTTGTGCTTGATCCATCAATGCCCATCCCGTTGCCCAGTTTGGGCTAGTTAAGCAATGGTAAGTATTAGTTGACTTTACCACCATAGACATCCAATATTAATGGGTCGTAGGTTCTCTTAAAGGGGCCTTGTTGCAAGGGTATCCCTTAGAATTCACTAGACACGACATTCCAATCGTAATATCCCAGTCATGTATCTTCACTTCCATGATGGGGGAAACGTCTCGCGGCAAGGTTACTCTCATACTTCCGCGTTGCAATCCCCCCACCTTTGGGCAAGGGTTCCTTCTATCATTTCCACTGAGGTGAAGGTGTGTCTCATTCCCTCACGGTGCCAATTATGGGTCCCTGTAGGGATCCAACTTGCCACATCAGCTCTTGACCCTTTAAACTTGTCATTTGTCCTTATGCAGTGCAGACACCTGTTCGGATTTTATAGGCTACTACAAATGTGTTTCAATATGTTTCGGAATAAATTTTTAGGTTTTTTTATTCATTTTTATTCAATTTTTGAAATATTTTTGAAGCACTTACAAAATATTTTCATCTCTTAAGTAACCAAAATAATGCACCAAAATTTTTTTTTTGATACTTGCAGGAAGGAGGGAGAGAGAGAGAGAGAGAGAGGAGTTGCCGCTATTCTATGGCCAAAACACCAAGGTATATGGAAGATGGATTGCAGAAAGTCAAAAACATTAAAAAATCAAAGAATGTAATTGAAGTGCTTGATTTATTCTCTATGAGCCAAAAGACAAAGAGTAATACTACATGAATTTAAAAAATTAATTTAAAAATTAAATTTAATAATTATAATTATTAATTTCACGATAAATTATAAAGCTCTAATCTTTTAAAAAAGCAGTAGAAGAGATACAAACAATCCAAAATAAGAAGACTGATCAATTAGCTACCCAAGCAGTTGCAAACACAACATTGTGTCCTTTCCATGTAAGCACAAGATGATCTTCTTCCCTCTTCAATCCCCACCCTGCTGCATGCTCATCAAGCATGCTCTTCACGTCCGAAACACCTTCTTCAATGAAACCAACTGCTCGGAAATTTGCATTTGTCATCCGTTGCACCCACCGGCTCTTCTGCTCGAGCCTCTCGACCCTCTGAACACCTTCATGTGCTATCACATTATCAATCTTCCAACAAATGGCATCTTCATACCACAGCCTTTGCTTACTCCCCCGTGGAAGAAATGCGTCCACAGCATCATAAGGTATCCATAGATAGTTAAAAGCTGATTCTAATCTCGATACCAAACTGTTTGATGTAAAATCTGCATCTTCATCTACTACAACTACAATAGTTGGGTCTAAATCCCGAAGCCCCTTGAGAAACGTAGTCCTAAAGGACGAGGAAGTAGAAGTCTCGACAGAAAATGAAGTCGGAATAACAGTAGATACAATCGATAGCGTTTCATCTGGTAAGTAATGAAGCAACATATGACAATTTATGACTAAAGCCTCGTTTTTGTCTGTGTTTACTAGCTGTTGCATTCTGAGTTGTTCAATTAAGGAGGCGAACCCATCTGAAAAACTTGAAGGAATTACCCTAAATTCCATTGTTACGTTTCGAGACCTAGCAAAGTTAACTAACTTTGTCCCCAACTCCTCGTATGAAAGATCAAGCATCGGTGGCAGATCTTCGGTGGCGCCGGCGACGGTGAGCTTGACAAGTGGAGGGCCCTCCAGGCGAGTAGCTATGGCTTCAATCAATGTAGGAATTTGCATGCAATGGGTCAAGCCTAAATCAACTATGTGAATGATTGAATACCCTTCAACAGCTTCCAAAATCGCTGCGTTGGCTGCTGTGAATCCGAAACGATGCCATGGCGTTATGTCAACGAAGCTCGCAAGCTCGATAATGGAGAATTTGTGGGTGCTCTTAGCTATATTGGAGTGAACATTTGCCATTGCTGAGAGCATTTTAGAACTCCCACTTCTTGCTGCTCGGCCTATGAGGGCTCGGAGAATGGCAGAAGTGAGGCGTTGATTTGAGTCGCCTTCTGGGGATGCAATATTGTTGAGGACCCATAAGATTTGTTGAGTTAAAGTGGCGTCGTTGCTTTCTATTGCATTGGCACAGTGGACTAGTAATTGTTCCATGTAGTTGGCATTGCTGAACCTTCCTAGTGATTTTAAGGCTGGAAAACCAGGCCACGGCCGTGCGGGAAGAAGATGATTCTTGTTCATGGTGAGACTCGCAAATGGAGAAATTTGGTGCAGAGTTGGTGGTAGAATCTCAGAGAATTGCATCATGAGAGAGAGAGAGAGGGGGGGGGGGGGGGANGTTGAGTTAAAGTGGCGTCGTTGCTTTCTATTGCATTGGCACAGTGGACTAGTAATTGTTCCATGTAGTTGGCATTGCTGAACCTTCCTAGTGATTTTAAGGCTGGAAAACCAGGCCACGGCCGTGCGGGAAGAAGATGATTCTTGTTCATGGTGAGACTCGCAAATGGAGAAATTTGGTGCAGAGTTGGTGGTAGAATCTCAGAGAATTGCATCATGAGAGAGAGAGAGAGGGGGGGGGGGGAGAGAGGGACGAAATATTAATTTCAGAATATAGCAGGAAGAAAGGGTGATACATGAATTCAGAAATTAGATGAGAGAGAGGAACACAGATAGAGACCAGACTGGCAGTGGTGGTACCTGGACATTGGAATACGATCCATTATTAGTAGAACCCTGTAAGCCTTTTGGGAAAATTCTGCAAATTAATCGAAGGAAATAGACTGTTCAGTTGTTTCCATGGATAGAAAAGGGACAGATGAGAATATCTCCTCTCTTATCCCAAAAAATAACTAGGGTTGAAGTGAAGTAGGGCAAAAGAGACTCTTTTCTGGGCCACTTTCAGCCTTTTCAGTGGATATATGGGTGTGTACAAATAAGGCTATAACATCAGAAACATAAGAAAGAAACTTTTCATGGCTACAGAAGGGGTCTGAAATTCTTCTCAAGAGAGAGAGAGAGAGAGAGAGAGAGAGAGAGAGAGATGGCTATATAAAGGAGAGGAGAAGCGAGTGGGCTTCTATTGGATTTTGGTGGCATGTGTGGTGGCCGGCCAGGAAGTTGTCTATATGTGTGAGTCGGGGTTTTGTCAATTAATTCTAGATATCGAAGACAGTTAGCCAAACATTTCCAACTTTGATAATTTTTTGGGAGTAAGTTGTCTCTCATAAATATCTTAATTTCGACGTATATAATTTATCTTTGATCGAATTGGAAGAAAGTTAATTGATCTGCACGTAAGTTAGCTCAGACACCCCTAATCGTTGAACTAAAAAAAAACAAACAATTATCCTTGGCTAACTCACGAGTCATTACATATATGAGAAATACTATTTGTATCTAATTTATTGACTTAATTATTTTATAATTATTAAATTGACATTAAATCTCAATATTTATTATGACTCACTATTAATTTAATAATTATTATGAATTAATCAATAAATTAGGTTGAAATATTATTACTGTACCACATTAATATTATGAACAAATCATTGTATGTAGGAGAGGTGGGGTAAAATTCGAGCCATGTTACCTTGAGGCCACAATTCTGCACCTAATGTATTATTGGCATTGAATTGGCCTAATTAAAGTCTATTTAATTTTTAATTTTCATGTATTGTTGTCGTTGAACTAGCTTTTTAAGTCTCTTTGATAAAGCTACATTTCTAATCGTACTTTGCAGGAATTTGAGTTGTTTTTTCCTTGATCATCAAACTCTCCCTATCATAGATCTTCATCTTTAAGAATAATGCTAACACATGTGATTACATCTCCAATTTGTTATTAATTGCTAAATCATTAAATTTTTTTTGAAAATTAATTGGGGTATTATTTAAAAAACCAAAAGGGAACTGTAGGGGTTTTTAAAAACCTATGGCGCTAACAGGTCGTGGCCCAGGTAGCCTTATTAACCATGTCGGGTGAGGGTGTTTCGTGTTGAGTTTTGATGAGTTTGTGTTAAAAAATATTTTATTTATACTTGATTCATTTATTAATTCGTGTCTAACAAATCGTATTATATTGGATTCGTTTCGTATATGAACTGTGCATAACTAGTATATAAACAAATTGTGTCGTGTATTTCTTTTGATTAGTTTCACACATACCCAATTTGCTTATTAATTATGTCGTATCGAATCCACATATTTACTAAAATGGTGATTAAAAAATATTTAAATTCTCTAATTTTGTATCGTATTTATATTATATTAACGAGTGGTATATATTTTGATACCCCTAACCAAGCCAATAAATGACCCGTCTTGGTTCACACACATTAAACCAAATCAGCTTGGATATATCTGTCTTGAGGTGACCTAATCAGCAAGCACTTGATTAGGTCAACATGGCATAGTACAAATAGGATAAGAGGGGGAACCCAAGGAGGAATTCAGAGAATCGAAGCCTTGTAAGGTGAGTCCATATAACACGAATAACTTATCAAGAGAAATCCTAATTAATTAAAAGAGGGGATTATTCCAAGCAGGACACCGCCTACAAGCTGAAACAATTAGGAAACTTGATGTGAGCAAATAAGAACAAAGAGATGTTTTTTTTTGGTTGCCCAATATTCTTTCAAGTTCAACGATTGGACACCGTAATTTAAATTGAGTTACAATATGTCCCTTTAGAGATAAAGATGACTAATCCTTAAGGGGTGCATGAAAGCATTGAGCCTGGGTTAGGTTGAAGAGATATATTTCCACATGAAATCCGTTCTGAGGACCCTACTCCTTTCATGGAGAGAAATTCGATGGAATTTCCCTTTCGCTCCACTTTGACAAATAAGAGTTTTGTGTGTCAACTCGAACAAGTGATTATTCACAAGTAGGGAGTCACTAACTAAACACACCAATTTAGAATTGATTGATATTTAACACAAACTCAAAACTGCACAACCCAACCTAACAGAGTCACACTGCACTCTATGGAGCACATAACATTCTCCAAGCCTATTCTCTCTCTCTCACTCTCAAACACACACAAACGAACACAAAACCCAAATATGAGACCCATACACACGCACCACAAATAACAAACCATATACAACCTTATCTATTAGCATTTTCTTGTATTTACTTGGGGTTAGGTTATGAAAAAATTATTTTTTATGAATATTTTAGTCTTGAAGTAAATAGTCTGTTTTTGATCGAACTGAAAAATAAATTAACTGAAGTATGTGTAAATTAGTCAGAACATTGTTTATGGTTAAACCAAAAAAAAAAAAAAACAAAGAGAATTATAAGTCCGCAACATCATGGAAAGATAAACTTTGAAATGGGTCCATATATCTTTATTCCTCACTTGGACCTTCCTGCACTCTGCACGTGATATACTCTCTTCTGCTCCCTAAGCTGAGCCGTGTGTTGGTTCTCCTCCCAATTACCTTAACCCCACCTTAAATAGACTAGTCAATGATGCCACCTAAGAAAATAAAAAAAGGACACCAACTTTTTCTACACACAACCACAATTCTCCAATTTTTCCCAATCTTTCACCTCCAATCTGATTCACATTGAGGTCCCCACGTACTTTTTTTTTTTGTTATGTAATGTGCAGCTGTCTTCTTAATGTAAAATGCTTTTCCTTCATTACACAATCTTCCGCACAAAAAGGCTAGCAAAGAAATTTTTTGAGGAACTTTTTTTTTTTGAGGATTTTGAATGAAAAAAATCAAGGAATATTGTATAACAAGCACTCACTGCTCCCAGCCGTAGGTCGAACTTATTCCTTAATTTGAATAAAAAAATGAGTATAAATTTCGATTTATTAAAGAACACTCAATAGACAAAATCAAATTTCTTCTTAAATCCTTTTTAAAATTTCCATTTTTCCAATAAAGATCTTTCTTGCATTGTTCCTCCGAAAATTTTCTCACACTTCTCTTCCTTGTATTTTTTTCTGTTAGAAATTAGTTGGGTCATGGACCCGAACCGGAGCGCCCAGGGTGGGTTGACCAAAATTAAAAGATATCTAAAGGGACATGTCTTTTTGGAAGTATCTTTCATCCAAAATATTATTAAATATTAACAGACATGTCCCTATATAATGTGTCTCTTAATGACACTCATTGATTGCCTATATAAACTCAAGATAATCTAATATATGAGATACCTCTGATAATTCATTTAACATTAAAACTCTCATACTCTCTTCTCTCTCTCCCTACATAACGTTGAAAGGCTTCTGTGCTGTGAAAACTAGGTGTTAATTCCTTCTGTGTAACAACACCATACTACTCAAGCAATCGAAGAAAATATGATTTTCAAATTCTAAAGTATGTAGAATATCCTCAAACAGTTTTTAAGAATAAAGCAAATAAGATATATTTTTGATCTTATGCTTTTGCAATATGTTATACAATTCCCAACTTTAGTATCAGAGCTAATTAGGATATTGTCGTACCTTTGGGATTAATAATCAATTGTTTAGAAATATTATTTTTGCAAAAAAGTTTTGAACAGACTTTAATGGAATCTCCAACAAACGGTCTCCGAATGTATTGAAATTTAAATATGTAATAGTCTGTATAAATATAAAATAATCTTAAAAATTTTGTCACAAACGATCTCACAATTTGAGAGTTTGAGTTTTTTCAAAAATTTTCATGTTTAATTGAAATCGCCGCACGCATTCATGACTGCCTTAGTTTGATTTCTGTCAATAAGTAAGAAAGCGAGAAGTTTGGAATGGATTTACACAAATTGTGGTTGTGGGCGAGACTACCGGAACATGTGTTTGTGGTTTTTAAGTCTTTTGATTACTTATCTTCCAATAAGTGACGCAAGCAATAAAAGAAAAAACAAATGAAAGATATAAGAATGTCATAGTAGTTGACAGTTTTTTAATACATGCACACGAGTTTATGAGACCCACTATTTTGTCAACATTGAAATACTATTTTTTGGTGTACAATAAGATGAGTTACTATAACTTCATGACTCGTGTGCTGATTTGGTACATTGTGCATATAGATCGATAACATTAAATTTAAAGATGAATTTTTCAAATAATTATTCTTTTTCAAATAGCATGTGTTGCAAAAAAATTAAATAAAATAAATACATGATTACTTATTTAGCCTACTGATATTCTATTTAGAGTAATATTAGTATGTTGAATATAACAATTACATTTATTTTATTGTTAAGCATGCTATTTAGATAGATTTCTATATATTTGAGGTTATTTAGAATAACATGTTTATTTTATTTAGAACATGCATGATATGAAATTAGAGATGATCAGTATGCCTCGAGATACAAGATGTAGTAGGAGTTTTATTTTGTTTAGTATTAGGAAACCAAAATTTTGTGCATTAATTAAATTAAGTATTATTAATAATCACCTGGGTACGGAATATAATTGGGAACTTAGTGAACTTTCGATCTCGCGACTTGTGAAAGTTGTTAATACTTGAATTTAGATTTTTGCGACAAAATTATAGAATGTGTTGTGCTAATTTCCCATACGCATTATCTCTGCAAGTAGATTAAATTAGAATGACTACCAAAAGCATAATAGTGACTAAATTAACTAAAGGCGAAAAATTGAACAGCAATAACTATGACATATGGGATCGTAAGATTCAATTTGTCATGTATGAGCAACAAGTTTTGGATACCTTTAACTCTGTACTACCAGAGTTTGAGCGACCTCAAACCCGCCAAGAATAAGAGAATTGCCAGTCTTGGCAAAATAAGGATCGACTTACACACTATACCATGCAAGCGAGCATGTAAGATGACCTCATTCCTGAATTTAAGTATTACTCTACAGCTCACGCTATGTAGAAGGCTCTCAAAGTGAAGTTTTGGTATTGCATCTCTTGTTAGGATTCATAGTTTAACCATGAGGTTTGACTCATATCAAAAGAAGCCAGAGCATATAATGAAACAACTCTTGAGGGCTATGGCCTCTATGATACATGATTTAGGCGTTGTTGGTCATGTGTTGACTAATTAACAGAATGTATTGCATCACCTTGGGCTTGAGGCTAAGTGCTTGGAGGCTATCAAATGTGAGAGTAGCTTTTATCTGGCTAAAGATGGATCATGTACGACCTTTTTTGGTCCAAGAGCAAGAAAGGTGAAAAAAAAATTATGAGGCTCAAATTGAGATTGGTCACGCGCTTTAACAAGCATAAGAAGGACAAAATATCATTAAGTCTACCATGCTGGCATTATAAAGGAATCACATTTTATGGATCTTGTCATCTCACAAATGGTTTTATTGTATTAGATATTGATTATTCTAGTGATGAATCTTATTCTTATATGGAATCTATGAATTACGTTGATTCTATTAGATGACATGCTAGATTAGGTCATATCAGACAATATAGAATGAATAGATTAGCTAGAAAGGGACTTTTTGGGCCCACTCGCTAAAATCAACTTGCCACATATGAAAATTGTCTTGTAGGCAAGGCAACTAGAAAACCATTTAATAAGGCCAAAAGAGCATCTATTCCATTGCAATTATTACACTCAGATATATGTGGCCCAATGAATGTGAAGGCAAGACATGGTGCATCATATTTCATCACTTTTATAGATGACTTTACTATTTTGGTCATGTCTATTTGATTTTTCACGAGTCCAAAGCATTAGATTGCTTCAAACGTTACATTAAAAAGGTTGAGAATTAGTGAGACAATAATATTAAGGCTCTTAGAACTGATCGAAGTCGCCCATATCTATCTGAACAGTTTAAAGAGCTAGGTGAAGAAAAATGAATAATCAGGTAATTGACTATACCTGGCACTCTACAACAAAATGGTGTAGTGGAAAGGCGAAATCTCACCTTACTTGATATGGTTAGGTCTATGATGGTACATACTCATCTTCCGATTTCATATTGTGAAGATGCTTTATCGACTGCTACTTATATCCTTAACCGAGTGTCTTCTAAATCAGTTCCTTCTACCCCATATGAGTTATGGACAGGCACCCTTCTAAATCAGTTCTTTCTACCCCCCATATGAGTTATGGATAGATACAAAACCTGACTTAAATAATTTATGGTCATGGGGGTTAGTGGCTTATGTACACAATACTTCTCATAAATATGGAAAGTTAGGTCCTAGAGGGAAGAAATGTATCTTCATCCGTTATTCTGAGCACCCTAAGGACTATATGTTTATAGGTGAACAACTTGATGGATGAGTAACTAAAATTAAGTCACATGATGCAATTTTCTTTGAAGAAGATTTCCCTAGCAGAAGAGATGTGTCTAAAGGAATAAAACTCTATAAGTTGGATGATCCCTAAAGAGATATACCCACTAACCAAGTAGAGATTGAGAAAATAGTTTCGTCGCCTCCTAGGGACAATGGGAATGATATACTCAATGGTGAATCAGTTTCAATTGATGTAGATCCATACGACACAGAGTTACGTAGAAGCAAACATGGAACCATCCCTCGACATCGTTTTGAGATTGAAGGGGAAGCTTTCATGGTTGCACCACATGATAATGTCGAACCTAAAAATATTAAAGAGACTTTATTATCACCTGCTAGTAATGAGTGGATAGCTACAATGAATGACGAGATGGAGTCAATGAAGGCTAATCAAGTTTGGGACTTGGTTGACCTTCTGCTTGGGCGCAAGGCCATTGGGAACAAATGGGTTCTCAAAATTAAGCACAAGACATATGGATCCACGGAAAGATATAAGGCTCGCCTACTAGCAAAAGGTTACACCCAGAGAGAGGGTGTGGACTACGAGGAAATTTTTTCTCCAGTTGTAAGGTTTGCCTTGATTCGCATGATTCTAGCTATTGTTGCACATTTGAATTTAGAACTATATCAACTGGACGTTAAAACTGCATTTCTTAATCAAGAACTGGATAAGGAGATCTATATTGATCAACCTGAGAGCTTCGTGGTGGTGGGTTAGGAGAACAAAGTGTGTAAACTTCAACGATCCATTTATGGCCTGAAGCAGTCATCCAGATAATGGTATCTAAGATTTCATCGAACTATCACTTCTAATGAGTTTACGATGATCGATGAAGACCATTGTGTGTATGTTAAACGGTCTAAAGATAGCTTCTTGATTCTATCGTTGTATGTTAATGATATTTTATTAGCTAAAAATAATAAGGAGATGATTATCACTACTCAAAAGTAGTTGTCTTCGACATTTGAGATGAAGGACTTGGGCGAAGCAAGTTATGTACTCGGAGTTAAGATCCTAAGGAATCATTCTAAGAAACTTCTTGATTTGTCTCAAGAGACTTACATTAAAAAGATTCTTAAACAATTCCAAATGCAAAATTGCAAATACATAGACACTCTTGTAGCGAAAGACGAGAGCCTAAGCCTAAGGATGTGCCTTAAGACTTCGGAGAAAAATGAGAGGATGGATTGTGTTCCATATGCTAGTGTTGTAGGTAGCTTAATATACACTATGATGTGTACTCATCCTAATATTTACAATGTGGTTGGCTTGGTTAGTTGTTTTCAGTCAAATCCTTGGTTAGCTCATTGAAAGAAAATGAAAATGATACTATGATATTTCAATGAGACTTTAGATTATATTTTATGCTACTATTAGATGTACAGATGGTTGGTTATAGTGATGTGGATTGGGGTGGTTATATAGATGAACGCAAGTCCACATCAAGGTATGTTTTCTTTTATAATGGTGGGGCCATTACATGGAGTAGTAAAAGGCAATCATGCATATCCTTATCTACCTTGGAAGCAGAATACGTTGCTTGTTCTGCTGCTGTACAAGAAGCTGTTTGGTTAAGAAGGTTCTTTCAACATCTCGGAGTTGTCACAAATACATTGGGACCAGTAACGATTCATTGTGATAACATGGCTACATTTAGCTTATGCTAAGGATCTTAAGTAGCATGGAAGCACCAAACACATAGATCTAAGATTTCATTACATCAGAGAGATGATTGCACAAAAAGAAGTAATCTTGAAACACATACCTACAACTCAAATGGTTGAAAACCCCCTAACTAAGTCTATAGCTAGAGATGTGTATATGGCTCATGTTAAAACTCTAGGACTTCGTAGGTATTGATTATGTCCTAGAGGTTGCATGGATCATACAATCATTTGTATTGACAATTTTTGGGATATTAATATATGGTTTTAACTGTAATTAAATTTTATATTGCTTGATTACCTTGATATTTGAGAAAGCACACACATTAAGTATGTTAGCGGGTGTGATTGGCTCACTCACACTAGCAATCGCCTTTGGCGCTTGATATGGCGAACAAAGATGAGATACTCTTGCATATAGTATCGCTCTGTTTTGTACACAGAATGAGATCTGACATTTGAGGATTGATAATGGACACAAATCTATATCCATTATGCCTGTGTTTGTTGATTAATCACATGCGAGATCTTAATTTGGCGCCTTTGGAGGGTGAGAAAATAGAGAACTCAGGTTAAACGCTTGTAGAGCAACTAGACTAAGATCTGTATGGTATCTAAGTATGACATACGCTCTCATTAGGATCGAGACACTTTGCCATAGCATGAATTTCATACTACATGTGCTTGGTGACAATTAAGGAGGTGAAGGAATGGATCCCTGCTTCCTCACTGTGTGAGCCCTCCAAGTCATTTTTATATGACCAGGTTATTTTGTTTAACCAAATATTCTATGTACTCTCTAACTTTTGATTATATTATAAAGTGAAAGAATTAATACTTAGCTACTTTGGCATGTTACTTACGGCCATGAGAGATTCGGCCTTTGGGGATATTGTTGGGAAATTGCTTATTTTTGAACTAAGTGACATGAGGGCGAAAGGAAGACCATTTGAAACATCCCGCGATATATTCATTGTCGACAACTTTGGGCGCTAATTTAGATAATGACAAAGTTTGAATGTATAGGCGAAAGCTTTGAAGGGTCATGCATGCTCTTATATTGTGAGGGATTAGAGATGTTTGAACCGGTGTATCCGAATGGGTCTAGAGTACTTGAGACACCATTTTCATTTTTTTAGGGTTGATGTTTCTATGCTGGCTCTACAGAGTTTCTAGTGGAGAGCTCCCAAATTGCAGGTGTGCTCAGCAGTCGCACGACCCATTAGCCTGTATGAATTGATGTTGATTTATATAATGGATTAAAAGATATGACAGTGTCGTACCCACCACGTGCGAGTGGGAGATGTTGAATATTAATTGGGTCAAAGGCCCGAATCGGGGCGCCCATGGTGGGCTGACCCAAATTAAAAAATGCTCAAAAGGACATGACTTTTGGAGGTATCCTTTACCAAGAGATATCTTTTACTAAAAGTTATCCTTCACCCAAAATACATGTTTATTAAATATTAACGGACATGTTCCAATAGAATGTGTCTCTTAATGATACTCATTGGTTGCCTATATAAACTCAAGACAATCCAATATATGAGATACCTCTGATAATTCATCTAACATTAAAACTCTCTTCTCTCTCTCCCTACATAACGTTGAAAAGTTTTTGTGCTGTGGAAACTCGGTGTTGATTCCTACTGTGTAACAATATCATACTGCTCGAGCAATTGAAGAAAAGATGATTTTCAAATTTTAAAGTACGTGGAATATCTTCAAACGGTTTTTAGGATTAAAGCAAACAAGGTATGTTTTTTATCCTACGCTTCCACAATATATTATACAATTCCCAACACTTTCCTTCTGAAACCTCTTTCTCCCGAAATCGAAAACATATTAAGATATATTGGATTTGAACCTGTGCAAAGTTAAAACTTTAATAATGGGTCCACGAAGTTGAAATTTTAATAGCAACTTGACAAATCTTCAATGGTAGATTGTTGCAGAATCCAACTTCAAGGTTGGTTTGCAAACTCTATACTATAAAACATGACAAACTTTAATAAATTTATCTGACGGTCTCAAATAAACTCATACAATGGTCACCAACATCCCTCTCAAAATTATTTGCATTAATTGCACCGTGTCTTCAAATATGGGTTATCCCTAGTCATTTTGATAAATGATAGGTTTGCTGAATTTCAATGTTAGTCAAAAAAAAATTTTAGTGCAAATATCGTGGGTATTTAAAATCAAACTTAACCGTGGTGCAATGTTATAGGCATCAAGTAGTTTGAAAAAAAATGTAGAGTGACATTAGTGTAATTTCAAAGAAAAAAAAATAGCCATCGAAGATTTGAGTCAGATCAAATGTTCCTTTAATTTGGTGAGATATTTTAGTTTCCTTCATTTTGCATTTGGTTCGAATAAAAGGTTGGGAAATGTTGTTTCAGTTTTTTACTCAGCCAGAGATTAAGTTATGGTTGACGATCCTTTAAATATTAGACCCTAAATTCATCATTATCCGATTGAGTTCTAAAGATCAGGTTCATAAAACTTCTTAAAGATTTCCTATTTTTAATTATACTGTAGTTCAATGTTAACAGATTTTTAACTGACGATTTTTTTAAGTAAAATTTATTTTCTTTACAAATCATGAATCACAATGGGAACAAATCATTATTCACATTGTGAAAAATATTTATTAGATATTCGGAGATGGTAAATGATGGGATGTGGCCTGTCAGACCAACCAAAAGCAGACATGTGACATACTCTGCAAGTTAGTGCGGAGGTGACAATGCTTGTCCTCATAGGATGTCCTCGGGGGAAGGAGGTTCCCTCGGCATCGTCATGATTATTAAAGAACGTCAGGATCACCTCGGCATTGTCATATACGCTGACGAAGGATCTTCTTGGCTCAGATCGAAGACTGTTGAGACCGAGAGAGTCAGAATACTGAAGAAGAACTAATCAAAAGGGCCTAAGAAGTGACTGACCTTACTCGTCGCAGCCACGTCGATCGGCGCAATGGAAGACAAGTAAGTAGCTCTGCTTTGGGAACACCCACGTGGAAACAAACGAAGGAATGTCTTATGAGAAACTATGCTTGATTGTCAGATGGCATGGGTCCTTCATCCCATGTTATCAGATCTAACAGGCTACTACACTGCAACCAATCATGGGAGAATGCAATAAATGATCCTCATGAGCATTAGACAAATGATTCAAAGACATTTAATGCTCGGGGGGGCTGGAGAGAGAGAGAACGTTAATCCCTCAGCGTACTGTGGGTGCTGAGCATTTATTCCTCCAGAGCACGTCGTCTAACTTCATTTCTCACGGTTAATGCTCAGCATGAGTATTAATGATCGGTGGGTCTTGGAGGCCGAATGATTAATGTCATTAACATGCATCAGATTGATGCACATGTAAAGGATCAATGATCGAGATCAAAGAGGCACCTGGCTCGATGCCCAGCCGCTTAATGAGGTCAGAGAAATATCCCTGTTGTCTCAAGGGTGGGCAAATTAGGAGCCCTCCTGCCAAAATGGATCGTACGGATATTCTCAATAGAAGCACTCGTCCGCCAGTAAAGTATAAATAACATTTTTAGACGAGAAAAATTGACTTAAGTATCAGAGGAAAATCATCGAAAATACCTCTGGTCTCCCTTATTTGTGATCCTCAGGTTTTTGTCATTCTCAAGCTGGAGAGCAACTCTCGAGTGTCAACTAAAATGTCACTATCTCACTATTGTGCCAAAAAATACTCGCATAGTAAATAATTATTTTTTATGTTTGCACGAAAAAATTAAAAAAACAAAAACTGTTCAAGCTAACAGGTCTTTGCAAAAACGCCGACTCATTTTTATTGTATTTTCCTGTCCTTTGTTGATGTAATTATATATAGATAGAACTTGTTAACGTATCTTAACCAGATTTTAACTCCTAATGCAGCTAAGGAAGAGTATAAGAGGAATCAAAGGGAAGCATGTAAGGAGAATCAAACAAAGTATGATTCCCAAACTTGAGTACCAAGAACTAGAGGACAATAAAACTGTACAAAGCAGAAGAGTTTCACGCAAATAATTTGGAAGTTAATTCTCACAAAGAAATTCTCTAGGATCAATGATTGTATGGTCCTTGGTGTTTTCCTTCATTAAGACAGCACAAACAACAAGGGCCTAGCAAGTCATGAAAGTAAGGAACGTAACCATGTGATTAGATCCCTGCATACAAAGTTGAAATCCATTAAACTAGTACAACTTAACATTAAAAATAGTGCAACTAATTAACGGAAACATATGGAAGCCAAAGGTGTAGAGACATTGGCTTTGATTGTATTTTTGTGTGGTGAGGTTTCTGATGGTTTCATGTAGTATGTTTGGCCAACAACTAACTTCCTAATCATTACTAAGAGAATGAAATTATATCTCTCTTTTTGACAAGTAAGTAGTAACCTCTCTTTTTATTTTTTTATTTTTTAAAAAAAAAATTTTGAGAGGGGGAGAGGGGAGTGGGGAAGGGAGAAACCTCTCTAACATTGATGTATACTTAGATATTTAATACACCGAATATATGAAATTACATGTTAATCACATATATCGATTAAATTTAGAGAAATTAGTTAAGAGTTAAATTTAAGGTATTCGAGCCACTAATTCTTTCTAAAAACAATGTTCACACCGCTGAACTATGTATCTATGTGGAAACTACCCGTGTGGCTTCATGACATTCTCGTTAATGAGAGAAAGGGAAAAATTTATGATATCAAGTCAGTATCGTACTATAAAAAAATGAGACAAAGTACAACTCAACTAGGTGAAAAGTATGACTTAATGAAGTTCACAAATTTGGTATTGATCCTAAAAAACTTGTGACCAATCCAAGATTTTTGGATTGATCCTAACTCAATTCCAATGACAAATTAACTTGTTTTAGTTATAACTTGGCTCGACTATGGCGTAACTATTTAGTGCATTACTAAAAAGTTGTTTTTCAATGCTACGAAAAATCCCTAGATATATATTAAGAACCTTGCAGTTCTGGAATTTTTCTCGTTATTGTAATTTTGGAAATGGGATCATTGAACTTCTCATATAAAAGGATAGGGCAATTTTTTTTCACTTTGGATTAGAATCTTAAGGTTCGCAAATAGTTCAAATAGATGAATACAAAAAAATTAGAATTTTAATATTCGCAAATAGTTGAAATAAATGAGGCACCCTGGGCCTTAGGCTGCTTACAGTTCGCATATTTTGATGGTTGAAGGCAAATACCAATAAAAAATAAATAAAGAAGCATAGTATATGTGATTTTCGTTATTACAAGAATTAAAGATGATGAGATGTCTACAGTCTTACTCCGCTGGGGCATAGGGTTTTTCCATGGTTCAAATACTTGGCGCATAGCCCAAAATGAATAAAGAAGTTGAAGCCTGAGCTTTGTTGATTCAAACAAATTCTTTTGTAAATGTGCCAAGTTCAATAAAACAAGGGTCATTTTGCCCCCAATCCAATAAAATATGCTTCTAAGCGTTTTGGACCTGTCTATGAAAAACTTATGCACTTGTTTCCAACGATTTTTTTTTTTTGGTTACGGGGTGTACAAATTTACGTCGACTACTCTTTCGAGTTGTGAGATCGGCCACCACTATAGGTTGAGCTAGTTTAAAGACATGTCTTTTGAGGAACAAGAGTAGTTGATCTTTAAAGTGTGTTGAAGTTTCTAACTTGAGATCTCTTACTTGCAAAAAGATAAACTTAACTACNTCACACCGCTGAACTATGTATCTATGTGGAAACTACCCGTGTGGCTTCATGACATTCTCGTTAATGAGAGAAAGGGAAAAATTTATGATATCAAGTCAGTATCGTACTATAAAAAAATGAGACAAAGTACAACTCAACTAGGTGAAAAGTATGACTTAATGAAGTTCACAAATTTGGTATTGATCCTAAAAAACTTGTGACCAATCCAAGATTTTTGGATTGATCCTAACTCAATTCCAATGACAAATTAACTTGTTTTAGTTATAACTTGGCTCGACTATGGCGTAACTATTTAGTGCATTACTAAAAAGTTGTTTTTCAATGCTACGAAAAATCCCTAGATATATATTAAGAACCTTGCAGTTCTGGAATTTTTCTCGTTATTGTAATTTTGGAAATGGGATCATTGAACTTCTCATATAAAAGGATAGGGCAATTTTTTTTCACTTTGGATTAGAATCTTAAGGTTCGCAAATAGTTCAAATAGATGAATACAAAAAAATTAGAATTTTAATATTCGCAAATAGTTGAAATAAATGAGGCACCCTGGGCCTTAGGCTGCTTACAGTTCGCATATTTTGATGGTTGAAGGCAAATACCAATAAAAAATAAATAAAGAAGCATAGTATATGTGATTTTCGTTATTACAAGAATTAAAGATGATGAGATGTCTACAGTCTTACTCCGCTGGGGCATAGGGTTTTTCCATGGTTCAAATACTTGGCGCATAGCCCAAAATGAATAAAGAAGTTGAAGCCTGAGCTTTGTTGATTCAAACAAATTCTTTTGTAAATGTGCCAAGTTCAATAAAACAAGGGTCATTTTGCCCCCAATCCAATAAAATATGCTTCTAAGCGTTTTGGACCTGTCTATGAAAAACTTATGCACTTGTTTCCAACGATTTTTTTTTTTTGGTTACGGGGTGTACAAATTTACGTCGACTACTCTTTCGAGTTGTGAGATCGGCCACCACTATAGGTTGAGCTAGTTTAAAGACATGTCTTTTGAGGAACAAGAGTAGTTGATCTTTAAAGTGTGTTGAAGTTTCTAACTTGAGATCTCTTACTTGCAAAAAGATAAACTTAACTACTAGACCACTTCTATAAATTCGAAACTCACTTACACGTGGTACTGAAAACCAAAAATATTGAATTTTTTTTATTATCAAGAAAAAATAAGTGTCTTTTGTATTTATATAATTGTATGTCTTACTTTATTTTTCTTTGGCACTCACTCCCAAATCTTGATCCATAAAAGCGAATTCTTTCGTTCCTTCTTGTCATCCTTGCGGGAATATTATGGAATAATTAATAATAATCTCATAATTGAAGACACTCTATAATATCAAAAATTAAACATTGATTATGTAATATTTATATTTTAAATAGTAATTTACTTTTATTTTCTATTTTTTAATAACGACATTTAAAATAAGAAAAAAGTAGGAGAGAGAAGAGAGAGATATATGTGAATTAGTGGGGATTGTCTAGCATCGAAAAAGTGTTTGTTGAGTTAATTTTTTTAGAGGGAAAAATTTAGAATAAATTTTATATCATTTGATCAAAAGTAAACAAAATTTTGATAATTTAACAATTATTGTATTTTTAAAAGTTGAGAATTTAATTTTATATAGTTGTAATATTAGATAAATATTTATGACATAATTGAGGGAGTCTAATATGATAATTTGGATAAATTACTCTTTGGGTCCGGTTTGTTTGTCGTCCTTCAAATTGGGCTATAACTGATGGATTGATCATACTGAAGGGTACAGTCCCTACCCATGTTTCAGCAAGAGCCCACTCAACCAGTTCAAGATTTGGAAATTCATTGTCCGGACCTTTTTATCCCTCTTTCGAAGGCAACAAAAGAAAAGATAATTACAAGAAATATCTATTTTAGATGGGAGTGTTAAACGAGTCGAACTTGAACAAATTTTAATATATTCAGGCTCGGCTAGTAATTTTTAAAGTTTGCTCAAACTTGGATCAGGCTCACTTAAAATTTTGTTTAAGGGTGGCTCATTTAAAAACGAGTCATTCGGACTCGGCCTGTTTAAACTCTTTTATTATTAATGTGAGCTTGAATTGAGTTTAGACTCAAACTCACGTGAGTTAATGGGTGATGAGTGCGCTGTTAGCAGACAACAGATAGCTGAAATAAATATATAACTTAAATCCCTATCAAAAAAAAATACTGAGCTTATATGATCCAACTGAATAACTCGAGCTCGGCTCATATTAAAATGAGCTTAAAATTATGTTCATGTTTGACTTGTATAAAAAATTAAACAAACTTGAGCAAGCCAAAAAATGATCCGAGGCAGAGTAGTTACTTTTGTTTGACAGCCCTAATTCTAGGGGAGGCCTCTGTAATTGTTTCAATTGCATACCTTCCCTTGCAATGCTTGCTGATTGGAAGGAAGATGTGAGTTTTTCATCAATTGAACAATTGAAGCCCAAGGATGGGGCACTTTCCAAAACAAAGGCAAAAAAACAAAAAAATTGAAATCTGGGGCAGCTAGAGGATTGAAATTGGCTTAATAGCCTCCACCCTTGCTATTAGACTTTAAGGTCGTAAGTTTGAACCTCATCATCCCTTTTTCTCATAATAATTTGACAAAAAAAAAAGTCTGAGGCAAGTTTAGTTTTAATTCTTTTTACCAGTTTTTAAACTTGATGATCGTTCTAACGCAGTTTTTAACTTATTATCTATTTTTCCATTTGTATAAAGCACTGTTTAAATTCATGTTTTTCAATGTAAAAATGTATTTGCAAATAAGATAAAAACTACAGTAGAGGGATAATAAACTTAGAAAATAATAGTTTGAAGATTAATTCAGCTCTATTGGTCCAGTTGCCTACAATAATAGGCAATTTGGATGCAGTATCCACAGCTCACGTTTATGTAAAAGGCTAAAAATCATAAATACCCCTGAATTTTAGCACTAGTTTCAATTTGGCCCCTTAACTTTCATTTCTTTAAATGTTGATCTTCAACTCTTAAAATCTTAAAAACCCCTTCTGCCTATTCTTACATTACAATAAAAAAAAACAGAGGAAGTATCTTAAGTTGTTTTGTCTTTCCGTTTGGTTTAACATAAGAAATGACAAAATGACTGATTGCAATGATTTCTTCGAGCTTAATGTTAGAATTTGAAAAATAATGGAGGAGGACAAATTGAAACTAGTGTCGAAGTTCATGGTGGCATTTCAAATGTTAAACCCAAAACCAATATGTCCATTTCCTGAAAATATATGTTTTATGTGAAAGATGATTTATGAACTCATGATTTTACGAGTGAAAAATAAGAAGCCCTACAAATAAAATGGCCTTAAAATCCTTAGTAGGGAGAAGATATCCCCGGGTGTGGACCGACAAAAATATAATAACATTATTCAAAATTCTATGGATTTTTTGAAAGTTTGTACACTTTTTACAACTTTTTTACCTTTAAGTACAAATTTAAAAAAAAATATTGGCAAAAAAAAACACTTATGGAATAGAGTGACCAAAGTACTCGTAACATTATCACAATTACTATTGAAAAAACTAGTTAATGAAACTTATAAATTTGAAAACTAAAACTCTTAAGTTTTAGAGTTTTCTTATATAAGAACTCTTTCTCTTGTTAATTAGGACTCTTTCAAATGTTTCAAACGGTTTCTATTTCCTTGATTTAGAAAATATCTAATCTCAATAAAATAGATTCGTAAAAAATAAAAAAAAAAATTGTCAAATTTGTTATGTATGAATTATGGTAAGAACAATTACGTAATACAAAAAAAAATTGAAACTATAATGTGTACATGCTACCGAAATATTTAGAACTATTAGGACTTAATGACTGAAAAGTCTAAGTTATATGCTTTTAGACAAATAAATTCTCTAGAGTGTGCCCGCTATCAATTTTCCCAAATTTTATTGAGTAATATTATGTGCACTAAAACTTGCATTAAATCACTTGTAGCCGTTGGATTAATTTTGCATCGAATCACTAAAACGATTACAATTGATTTGATAAAAGTTTTTGTGCAAAAAATTAGTGCATATAGAATTAGCTAATTTTATTTAAGGGCCCCAAAAAAATTTCCCAACTGGAGCCCCTGGGCAATGGTCTATGCCTTGGACCGGCACCGGATATCTCTCCTGCAAAAACCAAGATTACAACCTTCCAATCAAAAGACCAAGAAAGTGAAGTAATGTGTAGGTAAAAGCTTTTGTCAATCGAAAGCATACCAAAAACTCCCAATCTCAGAGCCAATATAAGGCCACCACAACGTCATAGCTTCCTCTTTCATTTAAAATCTTTAGTACCAACTTGCATCACAACTTGCAATGACAATTTAGAACAAATGAAAGCTATGGGCCCCTACTTTTTCCCTACTCCCACTCCAACTTGACTGAGAATTGTAAGAGATAAAAATGGCTAACCTCTCACAAATATGAACGATTGGTATCTTTGGTAAGGATGAGATTTTGAACTAGGTCTCCTAGTTTTTCTTTTCCTGCAAAACGAGTAAACTGTCCAAAATCAAAGTACTTCGATCGAAGGCACTCCGATGCTTAAGTCAGTAATGGGTCTAAATAGAGTGTAGAAAGACAAGGAGAGTTCAGCGTACTTTTCACCTTGGTTCCTGGTGCTTTTTATAAATCCCTGTTCAATTAGGGTTTCCATGATTCTCGTTTCAAGGTAGTACACCTTCCTCTAATTAGGCGATTTTGTTTGGGAAGTTGTTGAGATCTCTCCAGCAGTTCCTTTTGCCAGGCTTATAATCATGCCGATTTGTTTAACCAAAATGCTTGAGTTATAGGCATTTCTTTAGTTCTTCGTTTATTGTTTGAAACAGCTTGGTCATGATGAGGACAGACTTCTTCACTTTATTCCCGAGCTCTTTGAATAGCTCGGCTTTGATATGATGATGACGTCTTTGTCACATGTCTAGTCTTGTCACCCTCACATTGACTCATTTAATGTAATTACACGTGTTATAGAGCAAATCAACCCCTTTATTTGTTCCCAGGAAACGTCTAACAAACATTTTTCAGCTGTCAGCCATTTCATGCCCTCAAATCCATCATTACTTGTACTTTTAAGACACCTCCCTTTGTTTTGGCGGCGTGCCTTTCATTTAAATATTGCCTTTTAGAATTCCCTCCTTTTATAAGCGGCTTTCTTCATTCCTGTTTTCGCTTCATCTTCCCTACCTTCGGACTTTTGTATTTCTTTCCTTCTTAAACCCTTTCTGCTCTTTTACTGCTCATTGCTATGGCTGCTCTTACTCCTTCTAAAGTCCCTGCTTTCAAAGTCAAATACAACATTCCAGACGACGTCAACATTCGAGTCGCTGGTAGTGATGACCCTCTGATAGGCACCAGAGAGAGTATTCCAATCCATACTTGAGCCATAACAGAGGGTGGAGTTCTCTACCCTCTTGATCTCTTGCTTCTATGGGTTCTATCAGCAACGAAGTTGTGCCCCAACTTCTTCAGGATTGTGATGGGAGTAGCTGCTCTAAATAGACTTTTGAACCTAAGCTTGGGTTTATGGGAAATCCCATTCTGCTATATCATCAAGTCAACTAGAGAAAACTATTATCTTGCGGTGAGAAAGAAAGGCCGCAATTTGGTGACCCACCTTCCAGACTTCAATAAAGGTCTTGAGAATGACATGGTCTTCGTTTCTAGAAATTGGGAGTACGCTGCTGGTGTTGCTTCATCCTATCACTACCCTTATGAAAAAGGCGCACTAGGTATCTCTCTTTTTTACTCTTCCATCTTAGCTTATTCGTCCACTGTTTCTGACATAAGCTTTTGTTTGAAGGAAAGACTGTGAAGGGCAGAATCCCTGAGTCATCAGTGAAAATGGATGAACTTAGAAAGTTTGAGGCTACAACGATTCTCTTTTCAGCCGAGCTGGTCACACCCTACTAGGGTACACGTTGACCTACATGTCTTTTATTGCCATGTTGAACCGACCAAACACTACACTTGTGTCCGATAGGGAGGAAATCCAGATTTTTCAAGAGCAGACGCCTCAATCCCCTAAGAGAGCTCTGTTAGCTACTTCTGGACGAAACAGAGTAGTCAAGAATTTTCTTTATTTTTTATCAACTGTTGAGCCAACCCCAACTGCCGAATCGTCCTTGCCAGTTGACTCTTCTATTCCTTTGGTCATTGTGCCTGAAGAGGAGCCTATATCCAAGATCCCTGCTGAAATTGTTCCTCCCGAGCTAAACGATGCGATTCTTGCGGACAATGATCCATCTGATTTGGTTCGGGCCACAGAGTCCGTTCCTGTCGAGTTAGACCCTCATATTTCTGTTCATTCCCCCGACAACCAGGTTGATTCAATTTTTGAACTTTCTAAAGATCCTGCCCCTAAACAACGCACAACTATAGAGTCCGAAGTAGCTTTTTCTCCTAAGCCTGCCAATCCACCTTTCCGTCCTGTCCTCAAGGCAAAAAGGAGATAAATTACTATGAAAGACTCTACGATTGAAGATTTTAATGTCGCAATAGGGATTGCTCGAGGGGTAATTTTGCCTTGAGACTTAGCTATAAATGAAGCTTTGCTTGATGATGAGGTTGCTCGTCAAGCGATCCAACACATGGTCCTAGTATAAAACTTACTTTTTAGACCCTTCTTTTCTTTCAAAAATTCATCTAATTTTCTTCTTTTTTTTATCTTGAAGGGTCTTCAGAAGGTTTATGAGGTAAGGGCTAGGATAGCCCAAAAAGATAAAGTCATGAAAAATGCTATTCATACCCGAGCCTCAGCCTTGGCAAAGAAAGAGCCTATGGATGAAAAGTATGCCAAGATTTGCGAAGAAGCTAAGGTTCTTCAGGCTCAAAACCAAAGCCTGATAGAGGAGAACAAAAAGCTTTTGACAGAGATTGGGAAGTTGAAAGAATCTGAACATGAAGCGAATGTGGAGCTCTCCCAATCCCAGCTCAATTATTCAAGTCTTCTTGAGGAGTTTGAGCAGTACAAGGCTGAGGCAAAGGAGCGAGAAGATTTTGCTTATGATGAAGGCATGGAAAAGGTAGAAAATAACTTGGCTCTACAAATTCCTAAGTTGAAAAAGGCATTTTTTAGCAAGGGCTGGCACGCCACCTTGATTGCTACCAAAGTGCCCCAATTTTCTGAGCTTTATCCTCGGCACTCTCTTCCTAGCTCCTCCAGCTTCCTGAAAATACAAAGAAAAATTATGTACTTTGCGATGTATATGCTTGAAGTTCTTTTTAAGATGATATCTATCTGTACTTTTTTTTTTTAAGTATAATGAAAGTTTCATTTCGGTGCTTTTCAATACTTCGATTTTTATGATTTGTTCAAGATTACTTTAAAAAATTTGATTTTTAAAGTTATGGCTCTTGCTCGACTTTTCTTCATGGAACTCGGTCCCTTCACAAGAACCTTAAAATACTTAGAAAAAACTTTAGTTTCTTGAAGTTTTGGCCCCTCTTCGACCCATCTTCAAAGAGCTCGGTCCATTAACTAGAACCTTAACATACTTAGAAAAAATTTTAGAATCTTGAAGTTTTGGCCCTTGTTGGGCCCATCTTCAAAGAGTTCGGTCCCTCAACAAGAACTTTAAAACGAGTGAAAAAAATTTTACTCTGGAAGTTGTGGCCCTAGCTCGGCTCCTCTTCAAATGAGCTTGGTCCCGCAACAGGGACCTTTAAATACCTAAAAACAAATTTACTCTTGAAGTTCTGGCCCTTGCTCGGCCCTCCTTCAACGAACTTGGCCCTTCAACAAGGACCTTTAAACACTTAGAAAAAATTTTACTCTTGAAGTTTTGGCCCTTGCTCGACCCTCCTTCAATGAGTTTGGCCCCTCAACAGGGACCTTTACACACTTAGAAAAAATTTTATTTTTGAAGTTTTGGCCCTTGCTCGGCCCTTCTTCAACGAGCTCAACCCCTCAACAGTGACCTTTAAACACTTAGAAAAAGTTTTACTCTTGAAGTTCTGGCCCTTACTTAGTCCTTCTTCAAAGAGCTCGGTCCATCAACAAGGACTTTTAAACGATTGGAAAAGAACTTTTGAAGTTGTGGCCCTAGTTCGGCCCTTTTTTCAAAGAGCTAGGTCATCTGGTAGAGTTAGACTCTGATCCTCAAAAATTTTTTAGAGATTGTTTCTACTTCGAACCTACCCGCCGATCTAATCAGACTCAAATTCATCCCAAATTAGCTTACATCTTCATGCCTAGCTAAGGGACTAGATCTGATCTGGTGGCTGCGCCTGATTTAAGTTTATACTTTTGTTATAATTTTTTGCCTTTCTGCCTTGGCAGTAAGACTTTTTGATAATAATAAACAGTGAAATGTATCTTGAAAACTTCCATTAATAACTTTTCTTCAGCAATACATTAGTAAGAGTAATCTTCAAGATAAGGGGCACCCTTATGTTCCCGAAGGCACTTCGGAGTTCTAATTCTAAAAAGGCAATTTTTAGAAATAGAACTTTCTTAGATTGACAGCGTTCAAGGGCGTGGCACCATTCTATGGTCCAAGGTCTCGAGCCCATAATATCCACTACCCCCTACTCGGGCTACTCTGTAGAGCCCCTCCCAATTGGCTCCAAGCTGTCCATGTGCTGGGTTCTTAGCTGATCCCAGTACGCGTCTAAGGACCAAGTCCCCAAGGGCGAAAGCTCGAGAATGAACTTTCTTGTTGTAGGCTCGAGACAACTGTTGTCGATAAGTAGCCATCTATATTGAAGCCCGCTCTCTTTTTTCCTCTGCTAAATCAAGGTCCCGAGTGATAACAACATCATTACTATTGTTTTTAACAAGCTCGGTTCTTAAAGTCGGTAACCCAATCTCAAGTGGAATTACCGCCTCTATCCCGTAGGGCAATGCGAATGGGGTTTCTCAAGTAGAGCGTCGAGGTGTGGTTCCGTATGTCCACAATACACTTGACATCTGTTCCACCCATCTTCCTTTGGTATCTTCTAGCCTTTTCTTAATTCCATCCAAGATTGTTTTGTTGAAAATATCTACCTATCCATTACTCTAAGGATAAGTCAGGGTCGAATAGTGGTTCCAAATTCTATACTGCTGGCAGAAAGTTTTAAAGGGACCACTATCGAAATGAGTCCCATTATCGGAGATGAGTGCATTAGGGATTTTGAACCTGGTGATAATGTTCCTCTAGACGAAATTCCCGATTTTGGCTTCTCTGATGTTAGCTAGGGGTTCGGCTTCTATTATGAAATAATCAGTTGCAATGAGGAGGAACTTCTTTTTGCAAGGGGTTCGAGGTAATGATCCCACAATATACAATCCCCATTGCGCAAATGACCACGAGCTTGCTAATAAAAACAAATCCTAGGTTGGTCTTCTCGGTATTGGTGAGAATTTCTGACATTTCTCACACTGCCTAACAAACTGTTAAGCAGCCTTCTGCATGTAGGGCCACCAAAACCCGTGAAAAATGGCTCGGTGAGCCAAAGATCTTCCACCAGTGTGAGCGCCACAACTCCCTTCGTGAATTTCAAACAAAAAATCAAGGACTAATTTGGGGTGCACACATTTTAAGTAAGGGCCTCCGAATGAGCAGCGGTAAAGTTCATCCTTTGGAGATAACTAGAACCTGACAAGCTTCAATCTTATTTTATGGACTTCCTTCTTGTCTGTAGGCAAGTCCCCATTATTTAGAAAAGTAACGATCCCATCCATCCGACTTGGCTTCAGTTCTCCAGATAAGATTTTGTCTGGACTTTCAACCAAAATGCTCGGCTAGGGCATGAATTCGATAGTGACAGTCCTTTCGATTTTTTGATCAATTGCGAATGCTAAGGATGCCAAAGCATTAGCATGGGCATTTCTTGCTCTACTGACTTGCTGAATTAAAATTTATGGTATCCACCTTAACTCTTTTTCTGCTATAGTATGGTATGCCATCATTCTGTCATCTTTCGTCATGTACTCCCCTATTATCTGATTCACCACACAGTTGTGAATCAGAAAATATTTAGAGTTTGGTTACACCTAGTTCGATTGCGAGCCTGACTCCGGCTATTAAGGCTTCATACTCTGCTTCATTATTCGAAGCCTCGAACGCAAGCCTGATGGCCTTTCCCATAATGCATCCCTCCAGACTTTCCAGTACGAGGCCAATGCCTGCACCCTTCTGATTGGAAGATCCGTCAATGAATAGACTCCATTTGCCACCGAGCTCTGATTTTCCAACATTGTCAGTTTGGTTTGTTAGTCCCGAGCTGTTCTTAGGTTGGAATTCAATAATAAAATCCGTCACCACCTGTCCCTTGATTTAGGTTCTCGTCTCAAACACAATGTCAAACTCCCCGATTTCTACTGCCCACTTAGCAATGCGTCCCAATAGGTCGGCCTTTTGAAAAAGGGCTTTTAAAGGCTAGTCAGTGAGCACTATGATTCGGTGTGCTTGGAAGTAATGTCTAAGCTTCCTAGCTGAGCTAATCAACGCAAGTGCAAGCTTTTCCAACGGAATATATCTCGAATCAGCATCCAAGAGAATTTTGCTCACATAATATACATGCCTGAGTTTTGCATGGTCATTTCTCATACATGCTCTAGTTACTGCATGGTCGGACACGCCTAAGTAGAGGAAGAGACGTTTCTCGGGTAATGGTGTTGTAAGAATCAGTGGGGAGGCCAAGTACGCCTTCAGATTCATGAATGCTTCTTCACACTCCTCTATCCATAGTGCTCCCTTATTTTCTTTGATCGATTGGAAGAAAGTTCTACATTTATCAGAGGCTCGGGATACAAATCTTCCAAGCGCAACTGCCATTCTAGTCAATCTTTGCACCTCTTTCACCATCCGAGGAGATTGTAACTCTACAATTGCTTTTACTTGATCAGGGTTCACTTCTACTCCTCGATGGGTGGCCAAAAATCCAAGAAAATTTTTTTAGCCTCCCGAACTCACACTTTAAGGCATTCTGTTTCATTTTGTATCTCCGAAGAATGTCAAATGTGTTTCTTAGGTCGGTGCAGTGATTAGTGGCCTTTCAACTTTTAACTACTATGTCATCTATGTAGACTTCCATGGTGTTACCCAACAAGTGAGAAAAAATCTTCGTCACAAACCTTTGATAGGTTGCTCCAGCATTTTTTAACCCAAAAGGCATTACCTTGTAACAGTATGTCCCTTCGAGTGTTATAAATATGGTCTTCTCTTGGTCCTATTCGGCAAGTGGGATCTGGTGATATCCCCTATATGCATCCAAGAAGCTTATCTGCTCGTGCCTGACGGTTGCATCAATCAATTGATCTATCTTTGGTAAAGGAAAGTTGTCTTTTGGACATGCTTTGTTGAGATCGATGAAGTTAACACATACTCTCCACTTACCATTTTTCTTCTTGACTACTACCGTGTTCGACAGCTAGGTCGGATATTGAACTTTTCTGATAGTCTGGGATTCCAACAACTGAGCCACCTCCTCCTTTACGGCTTCTTGATACTGTGGTGACAACCTCCGAAGTTTCTGCTTGATCGGCTTAAAGCTCGGATCCACGTTCAATTGATGACATGCCACTTCAAGCGGTACGCCAGACATTTTATATGTTGACCATGCAAAGACGTCGATGTATTCTCTTAATAGTGCGACAAGTTCACTTTGCTGCTCGAGGTTCAATGAGGCGCCCAAAAGAAAGTACTTGTCATCATCCTTGTCTAAAGGTACTTTAGACAAGTCTTCAACTGTTCGGTCAGTCAGCTCCAGATCGGTGCTTAAAGGTACTTTAGGACCTTGTTCAGTAATTTGGTCGGTTGGTTCTTGTTCTGTTCCTAAGGGTACTTTAGGTCCTTCCTCAATAGTTTGGTTGGTTGGGCCAATCGAGCTATCAAGGATTGGTTGCTATTTCTCGATTTTGACTGCCGAATTATTTTCCTTATTCTCCTGACCGTCCCTTCCTTTGACTGAGGCTAGCAAGCATGTTCTGGAACTTATCTGGTCTCCTTAAATGTTCATTATTCCTTTCATCGAGGGAAACCTGAGCACCTGGTGATATGTTGAAGATACTGCGTTCATCTCGTGCAACCAGATTCGACCCATAATGGCATTATATGTCGAGGTCGTGTCTACCACCAAAAACTCAATGATGACTCCAACAAAACCAGTTTTCAAAGGAAGAGTGATCTTGCCTCTCAGGAGAACCATTTTTCCACTTAAATCGACCAGTGAGATATTAGATGGCTTGAGGTCTTCTTATTTTAACCCGAGTTTCAAGAAGCAATTCATATACATGATCTCAGAGGAGCTTCCTAGATTGATCAATAATCTCTTTACATCATAATTGGCGATTCTGAGAGTTATCACCAATGTGTCGTTATACAGTTGGTGTATCCTGATCAGATCCTTCTCGGAGAAGCAGATCATTTTGGTTGCGTCCTCAATCTTCATTCTCTTGTTCCTAACTTCGAGGGACAATCGTAACTGATACACTTCTCTCTCCTTTGCGGCTTTTTGGATGTATGCTCTTGCAACATTATTCATGGCCATTTGTGGGTTTGTTACAGTGTGGATTACATCTATCACACTTGTTGTCGCAATCTGGTCCCTTTGAGGCTCGATTCTACCCCCACTGATTCCAGCACCATCCTCGATGAATTGGGAAAGATGCCCCTGCATGGACCAGTTCTTCCAAATACTGCTTCAAAGATCGACAGTTTTCGGTCATATGACCTACATCCCGATGGTAGGAATACCTAAAATTAGGATTCCTTTTTGAAGGATCCCCTGTTAGCTTATTGGGTCACTTGAAATAGGGCTTCCCTTTAATCTGAGCCAATATTTTGTATATCAGCTCTTTAAATACTATGTTGACCCCTAAGAAAGGAGACTTCGAGGAAAACCCTTCTTTCTCTTTCTTCCTTCCTACCTCTCTATTCGGCTCAGTCTGCTTATCGCGGCTGGACTATCTTCTGCCTTGATGCTCCTTCCCCGCATCTCTGAATAAGTCGTCATCAACTTTGGCGTACTTCTCGATCCTTGGCATTAGTTCCTCTAGGTCCACGACAGATCTTCTGGTAAGAGACTGATATAAAGGATTTTCCTTTAGCAATCTAATTTTGAAGGACGCCACAACAATTTCGGGGTTACAAGCTTCAATTTTCATTGTTTCCCAATAATGATAATCGTACTCTCTCAAAGTTCCATGGCCTTGCTTCTTTAGTGTAAGTAGAGCTTCGACATCTTTGGGCTGTATACTGCTTGTAATGAACCAAGCTGTGAATTGCTCGGCTAACTGGGACCATCCATCAACCTACCCCTTCGACAAACTGTTGAACAACTTCATGGCCGACTCCCCAAGGCTACTAGGGAAGATAGTGTAGAACAGTGGCTCATTTCTACGATGAATGGTCATGAGCTGCCTGTAGTGTCTGATGTGGGAGGCTGGATTGGTCTTTCTGTCATATAACTTGAAGTTCAGGATGGTGAATTTACTCGGAATTCGCCCCCTTTCGATCCATAGTGTGAAAGGAGAGGATTCCAAATTGTCTCCATATTCTCCGGTTGCTCTTCTGGCTAGGTCACTAGCCGATTTCTGTTCTGGTCTCTTCAGTCGGTTTTTTAGCTCTTCAGTGATGAACTGCCTCCAAGAATCTTCCTCCTGCCCCCGAGGTCTTTTCTACTTGTACTCATCTTCCTCGGCATTTTCTCTTCTATCTCGTTTCTTCTCGGGACTCTCCCATCGGATGTACTTGTTACATTTCTCCCTCTTAGTCATTTCTTTCAGTTTTGCTTTCAAATCCTTGTTTTCTTTCATCAGATCCTTTTCCCTGGCATAGGATTTTTTAAACAGTTTGTCATACGCATCAAGTCGGTCCTACAGGGATTGAACCAACTTTGTTAAGGAGTGGTTCTCCCCCTCGGCACAAAGGGATCCACCATGGTCGTCGTTTTGCTGATTCTGCTATCTGGATGGTCTGAAGCTTGCTGAGGACAATTCGTTGTCCTCGCGCAGTTTGGACGGGCTTCTGTCCACATGCATCCTAACATCACTATCGGATGGAAGCGACACTCTGTAGTCTGGATCGGAATTCCCCAAAACAAAACTACCTACAGGTGATCCGATGACACTTTTCAATCTTGACATTGGCTTTTTGTTTTGATTGATGAGAATCTTCCCACAGATGGCGCCAAAAAATGTAAGAGATAAAAATGGCTAACCTATGTAAGAGATAAAAATGGCTAACCTCTCACAAATATGAACAATTAGTATCTTTGGTAAGGATGAGATTCTGAACTAGGTCTCCCAGTTTTTCTTTTCCTACAAAACGAACAAACTACCTAAGATCGAAGTGCTTCGATCGAAGTCACTCCGATGCTTAAGTCAGTAATGGATCTGAATAGAGTACAGGAAGACAATGAGAGTTTAGCGCAACTTGGCTCCTGGTGCCTTTTATAGATCCCTGTTCAGTTAAAGTTTCCATGATTCTCGTTTCAAGATGGTACACCTTCCTCTAATTAGGCGATTTTGTTTGGGAAGTTGTTGAGATCTCTCCAGCAATTCCTTCTGCTGAGCTTATAATCATGCCCATTTGTTTAACCAAAATGCCTAAGTGATAGGCATTTCTTTAGTTCTTCATTTACTATTTGAAACAACTTGGTCATGACAAGGACCAACCTTTTCACTTTATTCCCGAGCTCTTTGAACAGCTTGACTTTGATATGATGATGACGTCTTTGTCATGTGACCGGTCTTGTCACCCTCACCTGGGCTCATTAATGTAATGACACGTGTAATAGAGAGAGCCAACCCCTTCAAGAATGATATATCATAAACAAGGGTCAAGGGGAAATTACACGAACGAAACCATCAAGGAAATGGAGATTTGACTTTCTCTTAATCGTTCCATATAGTAAACGAGTAGATCTATTAGACCCATTAAATAAATGGATCAACAAGAACCCAAGTAAACATTACACGAATCTACTTAAACATAAGTCATATACAACACGAATGTGACTACACATGATTAGAAATGAATCATTTACGAATATTGGACATTGGACAGTTGACAGTGGCATCATATGATAATGTTAATGTTGTATAACCCTTTCAACGAATTTTTCTCCTCGGTAGCATTTTCCATGTCAAAGAGCAATGCTACAGATTTACTAACTTAAAGTAACTGACCTAGCTAGTCAACCACCCTATTTAGATCGACAATAGGTCTCTATGATAGTTGGGATCTGCTATTAACAGAAAGAATTAAAAATATTAATTTTCAAAAGATTCTTGTTGTGATGTAACAAGAATACAAAAAATAATAATAACTGAATAGGAGATAGGAGATAGGAGATAGGAGATAGAGGGAGAAGAAATGGAGCCAATGTCAATCAAATCATGTTGTGTAGTATCATCTTCGGGTCATATTATTCTAATTTTGTTTCACATTTCTGCAAAGGTGAACCAGAAGCTGCATGACTAATACCCCTTTCTCTTGGAACCAAAACCACCAGATATGTTTTGCCATAAATTAGAAATCTACTTCATCAAAATATTAGTAAAATCAAGTAAATAAATATTTGGTCCTAAAACAACTCACATAAACTTATCTATTACGACTTTCTTTGTATTTCATTTTCCCTTCTTAAAAAGTACTCACCGATCTATAAAGCGAAGGTGAGTTAGAGACCCAAAGTGAATTCTACATAGATAGAAGTATGGGTGTCAAACGTGTCAGGTTTGGTCATTTTGTGTCGGGTTTGTTTCGTGTTTGTGTCAAAAATTCTTAAGCACTAACCTGAAATGTTTAATATTCGTGTCGAAATATGTAAACACTAACCTGACTTGTCCATTAAACGTGTTACCCGAACCTGACATGTTTGACACGTTTAATGAACAAATTATTTTCGAGATAACACATTACACGACATGTTAACCTGTTTAACCCACATATCAAATTCTATATGTTTAACACCTTTAAAAAAAATCAAAAATATTTTATTGAATAAAATTCAAAGAATTACAAGAAGCAAAGGGAAACCAATTCCTAACATCCATTTCCAATTAAATGGCTTTAATCCTCTAAAACATGAAAAAAAAAAAAAATCAGAGATTTCTTCTATGGGCACTAAAAACAGCCATTTTTAATGTCTGCACAATCATTCCAACTCCAGATCTACTCCAACAAGGCCATCAGGCAACTAGAAGCTTTCAATGTCTTCACAATTAACCCACATACAAAAGAGTACATTTTTGGTCAAAATACAAAAAAAAATACACAAACTTCCAATACAACTTGTAAAGTTAAGTATAGAAAAATAAGTGATTCCAAAAATTTACATACTGCAGAAATTCATTTGTTCCCAAAAGTACTTTCTTCTAAAAGTTCCAAGAGCCATGGTGATCTCTCAGGCGGAACAAAGGCAGGTAAAAACAAATGACTTGAACAACTCAAATACCAAAATTGTACTTAGGGGAGACGGAGCTGATAGAGAAAATAACAAAAAAAATGGCCCATTTTATGACTATTCTCCACTTTGAATGAGTCGCAATGCGCAAAGAGAGAGAGAGAGAGAGAGAGCGAACACACAACGTCAACAACACAGAGAGAGAACACACAANCTTTCTTTGTATTTCATTTTCCCTTCTTAAAAAGTACTCACCGATCTATAAAGCGAAGGTGAGTTAGAGACCCAAAGTGAATTCTACATAGATAGAAGTATGGGTGTCAAACGTGTCAGGTTTGGTCATTTTGTGTCGGGTTTGTTTCGTGTTTGTGTCAAAAATTCTTAAGCACTAACCTGAAATGTTTAATATTCGTGTCGAAATATGTAAACACTAACCTGACTTGTCCATTAAACGTGTTACCCGAACCTGACATGTTTGACACGTTTAATGAACAAATTATTTTCGAGATAACACATTACACGACATGTTAACCTGTTTAACCCACATATCAAATTCTATATGTTTAACACCTTTAAAAAAAATCAAAAATATTTTATTGAATAAAATTCAAAGAATTACAAGAAGCAAAGGGAAACCAATTCCTAACATCCATTTCCAATTAAATGGCTTTAATCCTCTAAAACATGAAAAAAAAAAAAATCAGAGATTTCTTCTATGGGCACTAAAAACAGCCATTTTTAATGTCTGCACAATCATTCCAACTCCAGATCTACTCCAACAAGGCCATCAGGCAACTAGAAGCTTTCAATGTCTTCACAATTAACCCACATACAAAAGAGTACATTTTTGGTCAAAATACAAAAAAAAATACACAAACTTCCAATACAACTTGTAAAGTTAAGTATAGAAAAATAAGTGATTCCAAAAATTTACATACTGCAGAAATTCATTTGTTCCCAAAAGTACTTTCTTCTAAAAGTTCCAAGAGCCATGGTGATCTCTCAGGCGGAACAAAGGCAGGTAAAAACAAATGACTTGAACAACTCAAATACCAAAATTGTACTTAGGGGAGACGGAGCTGATAGAGAAAATAACAAAAAAAATGGCCCATTTTATGACTATTCTCCACTTTGAATGAGTCGCAATGCGCAAAGAGAGAGAGAGAGAGAGAGAGCGAACACACAACGTCAACAACACAGAGAGAGAACACACAACGAGAGAGAAAGTGGCAAACCTTTTCAATTGAGCAACAATAAAGGCTTGAACGAGGAGAACAATGATGGGGGAACAATGAGCCCTCTCCTCCTCGAGACCAAGCGACCGACGGCAGGTGAGAGAAAGTAAAAAAGTGGAAGTGGATTAGGGTTATGCTGTTTTTGTTGCTTTTATATATTTGGATAAATGGGGTAAACAGGTAATAAATGGGTAGGTCGGGTTCGGGTCAAATTATATCAACCTGTTTAAAATATACGAGTTAATTAGGTCAAAATCGGGTTGACTTGATTTCGACATGAACCCGAACTACTTTTTTTCGTGTTTATACGTGTTGACCCATTTTTATTCATTGACCCATTTAATTTCATGTTGGATCCATTAATTTCGTATTCAGTTCGTATTGTGTTAACATGTCGTGTCAATAATTGACAGCCCTAGATAGAAGACTTGCAAAAAAAATTAAGCTCAGATCCCCTACAATACATTTTTTTTTTAAAGTAATGTTATTTGAATCTAAAAATTTGATCTAATTTACTGACTTAATGACGTAATTTCAGTGTAACCATCGGATCAACAGTAAGTTTCAATGTTTGATGAGATCCAAAGTAAATTCAAAAGTCATAATAAATTAAGCCAATAAATTATGTCCTAATAAGATTAATCTTTCTCTTTAATTATCTTCGCAGAGAATCATCAATCATACATTCAAATAAAACTCATTGAATATAATAAATATGATGCGTTTAAAGTCAACTTCTTTTTAGCTTTAGCCCTTAACGAATGCGAAAAAAACAAAATGACTTTTTTCTTTGGCACTCACTCCCAAATCTTGATCCATAAAAGCCAATTCTTTCGTTCCTTCATCCCATCCCTTTAAAATAAGAAAAAAATGGGAGAGAAAAGAGAGAGATATATGGGGATTAGTGGGGTTTGTCTAACATTGAAAATTGTATTTGTTGAGTTAATTTTTTAGAGACAAAAATTTTAGAATGAATTTTATATCATTTGATCAAAGTAAATAAAATTTTGATTATTTAACCATTATTATATTTTTATAAGATGAGAATTTAATTTTTTATAGCTGTAATATTAGATAAATATTTATGACCTAATTGAGGGAGTCTTACATGATAATTTGGATAAATTACTCTACGGGTCCAATTGGTTTGTCGTCCTTAAAATTGAGCTTTGATTGGGCTATAACTGATGGATTGATCATAGCGTCCTCTCGAGGCCGGTTTTTTTTTGTAGACTTATTTAAACTTAAGTATATTTAAAAAATTTATTTGGGGATAAGTTCATTTTAATCTCCACTGTACAAAATATCCTCAATAGTTATATTTAATCAAAACTTGTTTGAAAAAACTAATAACTCATAAATTAAGAATTGTAATAACTCTTAATTTGAAAATTGTGTTAGCATTAAAATTATATTTCTATCACACACACACATATAGTAACATCAAATAGTAGCACGCTTAAAAAAAAAACATCAAACAATAACATGCCCAATAAAAACTTAATTAAAAATTTAATCATTGTAATAGAGTTACAGCCCCCACAATAGAATAAATACTCACATATTGTGTCACTCTATTTCAATGATTAAGTTTTTAATTATGTTTTTTTATTAAACATCTTACTGTTTGATGTTACTATTTATTTATTGAGCATGTTACTATTTGATGTTACTATTTATTTATTGAGCATGTTACTGTTTGATGTTACTATATATATATGTGTATATATATATATATATATGATAGAAAATTAATTTTAATGCTAGCACAATTTTCAAGTTAAGAATTGTTATATTTGAAAACATTAAAACTAACAATGATAGACAATATTTATGGTAAGGGTAATTATGAAATACATTTCAGAAAGAATTTAAAAAGTTTTAATATGTGTATTTATTAACATCTATTTTATAAAAAAAATGACTTAATGGAATATAAGTTTGGAGATAATACTTAAAGGTAAATAAATTCTAAAAAAAAATACTCACAGTCAATTATCCGTTGATCATACTTCAACAAGGGTACAGTCCCTACCCATGGTTCAGCAAGAGCTCACCCAACCAGTCCAAGGTATTGAAATTCATGGTCTGGACCTTTTTATCGCTCAAAATTTCGAAGGCTACAAAAGAAAAGATAATTTCAAGAAATATCTATTCTAGGTAGGGGTCTTAAATGAGCTGAGCTTGAGCAAGCTTTGATATGCTCAGACTTGACTCATAATTTTTAAGGTCTGCTCAAACTTGGATCGGACTCTCTTAAAATTTTGTTTAACCTTGACTCATTTAAAAACAAATTATTCAGACTCGACTCATTTAAACTCATTTATTATTAATGTGAGCTCGAATTGAATTTAGGCTCAAACACACGTGAGTTAATGGGTCATGAGTGCGTCCTTGTTGGCAGACAACATATAGCTGAAAGAGGTATATAACTTAAATCCCTACCCAAAAAAAAATACTAAACTTATATGATCCAACTGAATAGCTCAAACTCAAGCTTAGCTCATATTATAACGAGTTTAAAATTATGTTCATGTTCGACTTGTATAAAATATTTAACGAACTAGAGCGAGCCAAAAAATGATCCGAGCCCGAGTTTGAACTTCATCATCTCTCTTTCCCGTAATAGCTTGACCAAAAGAAGTCTGGGACAAGCTTAGTTTTAAATATTTTTACCGGTTTTTAAACTTGATTATCGTTCGAACACAATTATTAATTATCTGATTTTCCATTTATATAATGCACTGATTAAATCCATGTTTTTCAATGTAAAAATGTATTTGCAAAATAAGATAAAAACTACTCTAGAGGGATAATAAACATAGAAAATAAAAGTAGTTTGAAGAGTAACTCAATTTAGTTTACTTGTCCAACCTGAGATGACATAAGCTCTATTGGCCCAGTTGGCTACAATAATAGGCAATTAGGATGCATATCCACAGCTTATGTTTATGTAAAAGGCTAAACATCATAAATACCCCTGAATTTTGGCACTAGTTTCAATTTGGCCCCTTAACTTTCATTTCTTTAAATGTTAATCTTCAACTCTTAAAATGTTAAAAACCCCTTCTGCCTATTCTTACATTAAAAGGAAAAAAAAAACAAAGGAAGTATCTTAAGTTGTTTTGTCTTTCCGTTTAGTTTAACATAAGAAATGACAAACGACTGATTACAATGATTTCCTCAAGTATAATGTTAGAATTCGAAAAATAATGGAGGAGGACGAATTGAAACTACTGTCGAAGTTCATGGTGGCATTTCAAATGTTAAACTCAAAACAAATATGTTCATTTCTAGAAAATACTAGTTGGTGCATATGTGCGTTGCACATAAACCATTTTAATATTCTTCTAAAGTCACCTATTGTTAAACCTACATCATTGTATTGAGAGCAACAAAGAATCCTGTCACATTTTTCATATGTGTTGTTAAATATATTATAGCTAATTGTTAAGTACAAGACTAGGTGCATTTCTAGTAATAAAAAACAAGGAGAGAGAAAAGATGAAAGGGTGCATTTTTAGTAGTATCATCTACTAAGGTTTAGTTAACTATAGTGAATCCTCTCTCCATCAAAGATTTGTTCATGGCTGAACCTAAGACCATTTGGTTCTTGAAGTTGTTTTTCATTCTCTTTGAATAAAACTTCAATGAACAAACCAAATAATCTTTATTTGAAAAATCAACCGAAATTAATTCACAACACATAATTAAAAAGTAAATCGGCCATGTACTCCAAATAGATACCAAAAACAAAGTGGGATTTCTAACATATGAATACAAGAAAGAGAAAAATTGGAAAAGAAGTACAGAATCAGACCCCATTAAATGTACATTGAGAGAGACGAAAGGATGCTGCATTATTATTCTGGAGGGATTAAAATGACCTAATCATATTGTTGGTAATTAAATATAGTAATTAATCTAGCAATTGATGTATTATTTATTATTATTCAATCCTTTGTTTGAAAAAGTAGGACAGAGAAATAAAACAAGAACAAACACAAGAAATAATGGGAGGTAAAATATAAGTAGAGTATACATATGATTTATTTTATTCAAAAAATAGAACAAAATCAAAACTTAACATTTGAGAACTGTTAAATTGAACATTGAATCAATAAAAAAAGGGCCAGAAACTTGGGAAAAAAAAAAAGATCACAATGAATCAACAAATGAAGTTAATTTATGTTAAGAGTGATTGGAGTGCAATGATATGGACGGAAAGCTAGGGATGCAACACACGGCCTCATAATTATTTTCTTGTAAGCCATTGAGACCATAATTGACAAAATTTTAAGAGATAAGGTTGCAGATTTTAAGAGAGGATGAATACTTATTGCAAAATTTGTAGGGTTTAACAATTTGAACGGTTAAACTTGATTTTAGATTATCGTTAAAAAAATATTAAACATCAATAAAAACTAAGAATGTCATACTTTCATTGTTGGAGGGTACAATTGAAAAAAATATATTTTTTAAGTATAGTGACATTTTAAAATGGTATAAATATGATTTATGTGAAAGATGATTTAAGAACTCATGATTTTACGAGAGAAAAACAACAAGCCATACAAATAAAATTGCCTTAAAATCCCTAGTAGGGGGAAGATATCTCCGGGTGTGGACCGACAAAAATTTAATAACTTTATATAAAATTTTATGAATTTTTTGAAAGTCGTTACATTTTTTACAACTTTTTTACCTTTAAGTACAAACTTAAAAAAAAATTGGCAAAAAAAAAACACTTTTTGAGTAGAGTTGAATTTACACTCTCCTGAAGGAAAACCTGAGCGGAACGCGCCCTCTTGTCTCCTCCACACAGCTGCTTGTCACAATTACTATTGAAAAAATCAGATAATAAAACTTATTAATTTGAAAACTAAAATTCTTAAATTTTAGAGTTTTCTTATATTAGAACCATTTTTTTTGTAAATTAGGACTCTTTCAAATGTTTCAAATGGTTTCTATTTCCTTTATTTAGAAAATATCTAATATCAATAAATAAGATTCATACAAAAAGAAAATTGTGAAATTTGTTATATGTGAATTAATGTAAGGACAATTATGCAATACAAAAAAAAAATGTGAAACTGTAATGTGTACATGCTACCCAAATATTTAGGAGTATTAGAACTTAATGACTAAAAAATCTAAGCTATATACTTTTAGACAACTAGCAATGTACAACGTGCGTTGCACGTGAATAATTTTTGTATGTAAAATATTAATAAAAAGTTTTAGATATATATGTACCTAAATTAAATATTATCTCAAGTTTATAAAAATTATGTTTTTATTGCTCATATTATAGTATAGAATTCGAAAAATTTTGTCTGTTCCCAATGATTCGTTGTTCTAACTACAAGAAAAAAAAAAGATAAAAATAATGCACTTTGAAATTCATTTGATTAGGTTTCAACTTTAAATTCATTGAATAAAATAACAATAATTGTCAACATTATAAGTCATGCTTATTTTTTAAGGGTAACATAGCCAATTAAAAAGTTTCATTGATATTGATATTTATCTATACTACTCATAAAAGTGGCTTAAGTGAAAAACTTTTAATTTCCTTATTTATCCTTGAATAATTCTATAATGTCTACTTTATCCTTTTTAAAGTGGCTTNATTGGAGTGCAATGATATGGACGGAAAGCTAGGGATGCAACACACGGCCTCATAATTATTTTCTTGTAAGCCATTGAGACCATAATTGACAAAATTTTAAGAGATAAGGTTGCAGATTTTAAGAGAGGATGAATACTTATTGCAAAATTTGTAGGGTTTAACAATTTGAACGGTTAAACTTGATTTTAGATTATCGTTAAAAAAATATTAAACATCAATAAAAACTAAGAATGTCATACTTTCATTGTTGGAGGGTACAATTGAAAAAAATATATTTTTTAAGTATAGTGACATTTTAAAATGGTATAAATATGATTTATGTGAAAGATGATTTAAGAACTCATGATTTTACGAGAGAAAAACAACAAGCCATACAAATAAAATTGCCTTAAAATCCCTAGTAGGGGGAAGATATCTCCGGGTGTGGACCGACAAAAATTTAATAACTTTATATAAAATTTTATGAATTTTTTGAAAGTCGTTACATTTTTTACAACTTTTTTACCTTTAAGTACAAACTTAAAAAAAAATTGGCAAAAAAAAAACACTTTTTGAGTAGAGTTGAATTTACACTCTCCTGAAGGAAAACCTGAGCGGAACGCGCCCTCTTGTCTCCTCCACACAGCTGCTTGTCACAATTACTATTGAAAAAATCAGATAATAAAACTTATTAATTTGAAAACTAAAATTCTTAAATTTTAGAGTTTTCTTATATTAGAACCATTTTTTTTGTAAATTAGGACTCTTTCAAATGTTTCAAATGGTTTCTATTTCCTTTATTTAGAAAATATCTAATATCAATAAATAAGATTCATACAAAAAGAAAATTGTGAAATTTGTTATATGTGAATTAATGTAAGGACAATTATGCAATACAAAAAAAAAATGTGAAACTGTAATGTGTACATGCTACCCAAATATTTAGGAGTATTAGAACTTAATGACTAAAAAATCTAAGCTATATACTTTTAGACAACTAGCAATGTACAACGTGCGTTGCACGTGAATAATTTTTGTATGTAAAATATTAATAAAAAGTTTTAGATATATATGTACCTAAATTAAATATTATCTCAAGTTTATAAAAATTATGTTTTTATTGCTCATATTATAGTATAGAATTCGAAAAATTTTGTCTGTTCCCAATGATTCGTTGTTCTAACTACAAGAAAAAAAAAAGATAAAAATAATGCACTTTGAAATTCATTTGATTAGGTTTCAACTTTAAATTCATTGAATAAAATAACAATAATTGTCAACATTATAAGTCATGCTTATTTTTTAAGGGTAACATAGCCAATTAAAAAGTTTCATTGATATTGATATTTATCTATACTACTCATAAAAGTGGCTTAAGTGAAAAACTTTTAATTTCCTTATTTATCCTTGAATAATTCTATAATGTCTACTTTATCCTTTTTAAAGTGGCTTAAAACGAAAAACTTTTGATTTTTTTATTTGTCGTTCAAAAATTCTATAATGTTTTATCCTTTTTAAAGTGGCTTAAAAAGAAAAACTTTTGATTTTTTTATTTGTCCTTCAAAAAATCTATAACGTTTACTTTATAATTTTTTGAGGAATTTTTTATTTTTTATTAGTTGTATTAATTCAATTAATAAATTCATTGTTTGACTTTTGATTATCTTCTTTCTAAACAATATAAATTTAATCCAAATCCGATTTGAACAATGTGATCCGAATTCAATTTAATTATCCAACAAATTTTATTTTTCACTGTACATATATGAATCAATTAAAATAAATATCCATTCTAATCCGAATAAGTTGATTAGGGACAATTTTAACATTTGACATATGGATTTCTACTCAATTTTATTGAATAATTATCAAATTACATCGTATGTTTATAGGTACATATTGCATATTCAACTTCGCTAAAAATCAAAATTTTGAATAAATCTAATAATCTATATACTACTTTCGAATGTCAATGCTTGGCAAAAAAACTTAATTGATAATACTATACTTAAAAAGGCAAAAAGACAATAATAACCTATTATAGTAGCTTTTTATTGGTTCAAGAAACTAGTAGTCATCCATCTATTATTCACTTACTGGAGTTAAATATTATAGTTTTTAAATGAAATGTAATTCAATTTTTTTTAACCTGATGCAATTCAATTCATACAACCCAAAATATGAAAAAAAAAAAATTCAGTATAACAGTTACCCTACGTTAATAGTTTCACTTTGTGGAACAGTCTACCAATAATGTAACAAGTGGATAAGTGAGCCCCATAAAATTTAATAACTATCATGTAATATACAATCATCTCTATAAAAAAAAATTGGTCTAATTTATCTACTTTTTAATTATTTTATTGGACAATTACGCTTACATTGAATATTTAATCCCAAAATACAACAGTAATTATTGGGAGCTACTGCCAACTGAGGAAACATGACTGTTGTACAACTGTTGGAGTTTCAAACTCCAACTCATAATAAAACGGGTGAGAAGTAGGCCAGCCAAGTTTTTGTGTCTTACAAAAATGCCCAAAATTCTCACTTCTCAGACCTTTCTGACTTGTGATTTGGATTGGCCCCAGGCCGAAAGTTTGTATTTTTTAATTGCAATTACCACCAAAACTGTTGCGATCGACCAGATCCTTGAGACTCATTGAAAAATTGAATCATTTTTCCCGTTGTAGATTCTTAAATCACTTGTTATTCCAGTTTGAAGTCCAAAAATCCCAGTAAAAAATTGGACGAACCCCATTTTGCGAATCGTATTTTTATTCTCAATTCAATAAAAGACGATTCCTTCCTATCAATCTTAGAATAGTATTCTTATACTACGAGATTTCTTAATCGAATTTTGTTTTGTTTTTACGACAAGCTGAAAGGAGTGCATTGTTTCTACATTTTAAGCTTAGTTTTTATCCTATAGATTATAAGCAAAATCATCGTCATTAGTGGAAGCTTTGACTAATTTAGAAGATAAACAGAAGTTATTGTCTGAAGAAGCTGTGATAATTATAGCCTCGTCTTTAGATTTCTTCCTAAATAAGTATGATAATTACTTATAGTGTATGTAAATGATCAGTGAGAATTTTCCTTGACCAACTGATTTAATTGATTCAATGATTTTGCTGGTTAGATTCATCAATTTAAATTGAATTGAGTTTTAGACGGAAGTTTGTGAATTACACATGATTAGACGTTTCTGTAATTAGCCCCCTCCCCCTTTTGGTTGGTATTGTTTGCTTATTTTTATTGTTGTCTAACTAAAATTTTCACATTGTTTTCCCATAGTATTTTTGATTGATATCATTGCCTGATTATTTGTAATCAGGAAATTGATAACAACATTATTAGTTTTTCATTATTTTTTTTGTATACGGATTAAGAAGTAAGTGCAATTTATATAATTTGATAGAAGAATTTGGTGTTGTAAAATAGCGTAACTGTATGTATTCCGATAAAGAAAATATAACCAAAGTTTCGTGTGCTTCTTAATTTCTTGCAGAGAACAAAGTATTAATACCTGTGGACTAAATATACTTTTGTGAGTTCATGTAGTTTTCATTATTAAATTCTTTAATACTAACAACATATATGTAGTATTACATATGGATTGTTATTCATCTGTTGTGAGTAATAAAAGTCTTACTACGTTGAGTCAATTTAACTCTCTCTCTCTCTCTCGCAACCACACACACAAATATTTTGTTGAGGTGTAGATAAATGACACATTTTTTGATAAAGGTATATACATTAAGTGAAAGTAAGATTATTGCTACAAATGCTTGTAATGACAAAATTTTGTGATGTAATATAACACAAAAGTAATGTCAAAATAATAGTTGTTGAATGATTTAACTTCATTTAATAAAGTGGTACTAAATTTCTTCGGCGTGCTTCTCACATAGATTGTCCTCTAATTCTCGATGGATTTGATAATGATGAGGGTCTGATCGTCGTGTTTCTTGATCTTTGATTTGATGTTGACTTTAGTAGATTTCGTGAAGATAAGGGCTTGACCAACGTGTTCCTCAATCTTCGATTTGGTGTTGACTTTAGTAGATTTGATAAAGATGTGAGTCATATTGACGTGGTTCTGGTTCTTCGATTTTTGATTTTTTGAAGACGATGGTCAAATTGATATGAATCTTGTTTTTCGATCTTTGACTGGTCTTTGTCGAATTTTCTCATCGTTCTTTGTGTTGAATGGTTTGAAGATAATTTAGATCTCTTAAAGAAGGACTTTGGCGGTGTTTTTTTCTCCTTAGAGATAGATATGCAAGACCTCAATTGGGGGTAGATTTTGATAGCCTTCTTCTCTTGAGATGGACTCGGGACAGAACTTTCTTAATCTTCCCTCCTCCTTGGCTTCTCTTGCTCCTCTTTCTTGACCTCCTTTTTTGTCTTCTTCCTTTTTTCTTCTTCTTTCCCACCTTGGCCCTCCTATAGACCTTTTTTTATAGGGATAGGAGTAGTTATCCGTATAAGGAAGGTAATTATCCATATAAGAGCATTTTTACTTGAATAACCTTATATGAGCTTTAGGTAATGAGCTATTCATAAATTTTTATACTTTAGTTAATGTAAAAATTGAAGATGAGTCCCCTTAGACGGACTTATAATGAGCATTTTTTTTCTCTTGCTTTGACCAGCTTGTAACGAGAATTAGTTGTAGGAAGCTTCCAATGATGGTATGATGAAAAATATTATTTACGTGAAACTGCAATCCGATGGCGTGCAAGGATAGGGGTAAAGTTACGTAATTGACAGTTGAAATGATGACAAATAATTTTTGATTTATTCACAAAAATATGTCAAAATAGTTGGCGTGCAACACATGCATATACCAACTAGTGTATACAGAATAGAGAATTAAAAGAGATGTTATGGGTAATTTAGAGATTTAAACACATAACGATATGATGGTAATTTATATATTTAACTATGAAAGGGGTAACATAGTCAATTAAAAAGTTTCATATATATTGATATTTATATATAGAGAATAAAGAATTAAAAGAGATAATATGAGTAATTTAAAATTTTAAACACATAAGAATATGATGGTAATTCTGATATTTAACTATGGATGGATAATATAATATTTAAAATTCTTTATAAGGGTAAAATAGTGAAGTAAAAAATTTTCATATAAAAGTACTTTTATTAGTAGTATAGTATATAGATATAGATAAGTTTTGTAGAGTGTGCCCGCTATCAATTTTTTCAAATTTTGTTGAGTAATACTATGTGCACCAAAACTGACACTAAATCTCTTGCAGCCGTTGGATCAGTGAATTTAATCACTAATCCAACAACTACAGTTGATTTGATGTAAGTTTTAGTATATAAATTTGGTGCATATAGAATTACCCAATTTTATTTCACAGCCCCAAAAAAATTTCCCAACTGAAGCTCCTGGGCAAAGGCCTATGTCTTGGGCCGGCACTGGTTATCCCTCCTGCAAAAACCCAGATTGCAACCCTCCAATCAACACCAACTGCTATAGACACGTTAAAGACCAAGAAAGTGAAGTAATGTGCAGATACAAGCTTTTGTCAATCGAAAGCATACCAAAAACTCCCAATCTCAGAGCCAATATAAGGCCACAACAACGTCATAGCTGTAAAAATAAAAATTAAGTTTTTAGAACTTTTAATTATGTTTAAATTATGAATTTCAGTTATAGTTCTTTTTCCCTATTTAGTGTATATATTAAAGAATAATAATTATTATTAATTTTATAGGTATTCAAGACAAACAATGAAAAAGAATAAAAATCAGTTACACGTTACAGGCAAAGGGCCAAAGTCAAACGGTCAAATATTTAAAGTGATTTTTGAAAGCCATGGGTTATACAGCGGCTATATAAAGGTGAATTTGAGAAATTTTTTAGTAGTGTACAAAATCAACACTTCCTATTGCTCAGTAGACTTTCCAATAGTTCATATCATTCTTTTACACTTTGGCCTCCAATTCCTTCCTTTACACTTTGGCCTACCTTTTCTATTTCTTCTTTTACACTCAGCCTACTTTTCAATTATCATTTATTTCATTTTGGGTAACTTGATTCGAGTCAGGTTCATTCCAACCTTCCAGTGGACGTGACTATTGAGAAGGTGCTGCTGCGAGCGTCTAGGTTGGATCTTGGAGTCGCTGGTGTCCGTCAGTACCCTCACGTGGGGAGGCTCAGCTGTTTTAGGACAGTGATCACACGTCTCTCGGACTCGTAAGTCAGTTCATTCTAAATTAATTTATTTAGTTTATATAAATTACATGTTTATACATTTTATGTGTTTATTTAGATTGCATGTTATATGATCTAACTATTGTTTGCATGCTTTATTTCGAATTATAACACTTAAAATTATTTTGCTCATATCATAATTTTAATATTTGTTGATTTGGCCAAAAATTCAGTAGCAATAGTTCTTAATTCTAATTATAAATCTATGCTTAAAATGTATAATTATTTTTACAATAGCTTCCTCTTTCATTTAAAATATTTAGTACCAACTTGCATCCCAACTTGCAATGACAATTTAGTACAAATGAAAGCTATGGGCCCCTACTTTTTCCCTGCTCCCACTCCAACTAGACTGAGAATGATATATCATAACTAGGGTCAAGGGGAAATTACACAAATGAAACCAACAAGGAATGGAGATATGACTTTCTCTTAATCGTTCCGTATAGTAAACGAATAGATCTATTAGACCCATTAAATAAATGGATCGACATGAACCCAAGTAAACATTACACAAATTCGCTTAAACAAGATTTATATACAACATGAATGTGATTACACATAATTATAAACAAATCAAGTACGAATATAATAAAATTCGACATAACACGACTTAGTTGGACGTGGCGACGTACACCTGATGCGACCCAACACATTTTCAAATACTTGAAACACATAAAATTACATGCAAGCTATGCCTATCAAAATATATTATTTACGATACTCGAACTTAGGCCCATGCTAGTAATCCTGGTCTTTATTGGATCTATATCAGATTATGTTCTTCTTTTTTTGTTCTTCGAACAGTACAATAAGAGAAACAAATCTTATCTCTTCCTTTCCAAGTACTGAATAGCTTGCATTACATGTTTGTTTAAAAAAGTTAGGTATCATAATAATATATATATGTTAATAGTGGAGGACGTCAATGCCGAAAAGGACAAGTTGCATTAGTTTTTCTCTGCGCACACAGTTTTAAGAAGAAGAAACCCCAAAGGCTCATGAATAAAGAACTCAAAACAGTTGATAATGCTCTTCTTTAATCTTTAATTTGTAATATATGTATGTATACTCCCTACTTTGGATCTACAAGTATACAACTTTAATTATAATAGAATTGAATATAGCATGTCTTTGTGAACAGACCTGCACCAAGAAGCTTGGAATTTGCCGTGGTTGGCTAGAAAAGGACCCGCGGTGAAATCCGAGTCACACTCTCTTCCTCTTATCTTAATTATGCATATGTGTGTGTATATACATAGTGTATTTCTGCAGGTCCTTCAATAACGAGCAGACATTCATTTGTAATAGTTATATTGCGATAGGATTGTCACGTAGTATAATGATACGACTAATACCCTTTCTCTTTAAACCAAAACCGCCAGATATGTTTTGCCATAAAAAGGCAAATTGTAAGTCAAGAGAAGTTAATTTTATCTAACAAATTGATCATATTAAGACATGTCAGTATTAGATGATGCCACAATATGATGGGACACACGGGTTAATTTTTTTATAAAAATTCTGTCAAAGGGATCAATACAATCAATTATTAAAAAAATATAATATTTTATTAGTAATGTATACTATCACTCAACACCAAAAATATCTCCATGGCCCAATTTCTAGGTAATTTCGTCCGAAAATCACCCAAGTAATATGGAGAGATTATGCTGCTTCTGGTCATTGTATCAATGACCAGCACCAAGTGGGTCATGGACGGAATAAGTGGTGGGTGTGGGTAGTGGACCGGAGCCAAAAATTAGGGAAGAAGGTTCCGTGGGACCAACGCAAATGCGGCGAGACGCAGCATTCAAGAAAACAAACCCAACTCTCTCTCCCTCTCCCTCTCCCTCTCCCTCTCCCTGTCCTGTATTTTATGTAGTTATTAAGAGACCAACAATTATAGGGGCGCCAAATTTATGGCTCAAATTTGAAGTTAATCTATTTGTTTGGTAAGAAGGGAAAATAGAAAGATCAAAATTGAAGAGATAAATAAAATATTATATTTGATAAAAAAAAAATAGAAAAGATGAAAAAGTTGATGGATGAATTTTTTTCTTACTCACCAAAATTATTCTTGATAAAAAAAAATAGAAAGGATGAAAAAGTTGATTGATGAATTTTCTTTCTTACTCACCAAAATTATTCCCTCCAAAATTTGAAGAAAAATAGATAAAAGGTTATCTATTTATGTTAAACTGTATCTTATTTATCTAAATGTCTTTTGGTGTATACATATATTATATAAACATTAATTTTATATATAAATACAATGATAAACATATTTTTTTAAAAATAAAAATTTAAAAAATTTAAAATTTAAAATAAAAAAAAATATATTACTAACTAATAAGCACACAAAAAAAATTAGTTATTTTTATTTTTCATTCATCCTACTAAACACAAATGAAAAAAAAAAAGTGTATTTATCCTATTTTTCAGCCCTCCTACTTTTCATCTCTCCTATTTTTCATCCTTCATACCAAACGGATCATAAATGATAATAATGAGATCATAAAAGGAGAAAAAAAATAAGGATCAAATAATTTTATACTACATTAATAATGTTTTTGATTTTATTTTTATTCATTTAATATTAAAAAATTATTTACCACGTTAGCTATCACATTATTTGTATTTATTTTTTTTGTTCCTGTAGAATTAGTATACCAATAAAGGGGATTCAAAAATATTTTAATAATTTATTGCCATGTTATTTGGACTTCTTATTTGGTCTCAATTTTTGGTCATTCTAATATTTTGGATGAAAAACTATTATGAATGTGACTATGATAAATATTTAATTGTAACAGATTTTTGACTAATTTATTATTAAATAAAAAAAAAAGTGATATATTACCTAAAAAACCGAGATGCCCTTTGGGATGGATACAATTGGCTCAAGAAACAGCTAACCTCTTTACGACTCTTCCCACCTTCCAAAAGCCAACCTCTCTCTCTCTCTCTCTCTCTCTCTCTCAGGTTCAAATTAGTGCGGATTTAGATTTCATTCAATATTTTTTTGAGTAATAGGTTTAAAAATTTGATATAATTTATTAACATAATGATGTAACTTTATAAGTTTCAATATTTAATGGGGTTTACAGTAAATTCAAATATCACAGTGAATTAGGTCTGTAAATTAAGTCTCTATAACATTACCCCATTTTTTTATTTTTTTATTCCGGTTCAAATGGTAGTGCACCACAACATAGGGGCAAGAATATTAAGAGATAATTCAAATAATAATATGGATAAGTTGTAAATTTATACGTACTTAATGAGAAATTTATCTCTTATGAATATTTTAATTTTAGCTTAAAAAATATATCTTTAATCGAATTAAAAAAAATAATTAAAATACACATAAATTGATCTAATTATATCTGATCGTTAAAAAAATCTATATAATAAAGTAACTTTCGATTCAAATTTTAAAAGATAAAAAAAATAATTTTTTGTTATTCGTGGTTGAGATCCTTTTAAATTTTACTTTAAAGTTAATCTAACTACTAAAATTATCACCCTGAATTTAATAGGAAAAATAAGGCCTTAAGGATGTGTTTGAAGTGACTTTTTAAAACTAATTTTAGAAATTATTTCTCATAAATATTTTTTTTTTAAAAATTGTGTTTGAAAATATCTCATCACCGCCACTGCTGCCATTGTAGCCGCCGCCACCACCACCGCCACCGTCACCGCCACCACCACCACCATCACAACCATCATCGTCGCTCCCACCACCATCGTCGCTCCCACCGTCGCCACCCCTGTAGCCCCCATCATCATTGCCACCGCTACCACTTCTTCCATCACTGTCGTCTTCGCCACCATGGTCATTGTCACCCACTACAAACATTATTATCTCCTACCATCACCAATATTGCTCACCACCTATTACTCCCGTTACAAATTGATACTTAAACTCATTTATCTCTACTCTATATTTGTGATTTGATTTTAAATATAAATACACATATATTTTTTATTTTTTATTTTTTATTAATTTGTGTTTTTAACCACAAACAATAACCTATATAATATTACACAAGGGCAAGCACCCAAGTTCTTCCTAACATTATAAAAATGTGTTGGCTTTGGATAAGTATGGACTATGGAGACGTACAATGACGAGCAATGCTGGCCAAGGCCGACACATGCATGTTTTCTCATATATTGTTTGCTGCCTAATTCCACGTGCCAGTCATTCCAGTAGTGTTCACGCTCTGATCCTACGGGACATGGCCGATATCAAAACTTGATCGGACGATCCATAGTGATGAGACAATCTAAATCGAAAAGTTGCATACCTAGTTTGCCACGTATTAGTGTCTCAGACGAATCTATATCCTAATCCAGAAAGTCGGTCACGCTTTTGACCCAAACAAACCGGAGATTCAAGCTTCCAATATTCCAATTGGTTTGCATTTTGCTTCATTCATTCCATACCATTAATATCCACATTATTTAAAAAAATATAGTTTAAAATTACAACTCAATCCAATAAATTTACTATAAAATTTATCAATTTTTAACATTTTGGATCACCAACAAATTTATCTATCACAATTTTATTTTATTGAGTAGAACTTAATTTAATTATGATTTTTAGTACCGGGTTTTTTTTTAAATTCAATGGTCAGAAGTGTTTAGGTCAGCTTATACGCACCTTAACTAATTTTTCCTCTGATCTGGTCAAAAACAAATTAATCCTGTCAAAATTAACATATTCATGAAGAATAAAATTCTCGTAGCCTGACCCCAAGGTTATTCATGAGGCACTTTTGTACCTAAGGACAATTTGTTTTGTCAAACGGGTTATATTGTGTATTTTTATATCTAATTTATTAACAATTTTTTTTAATCTAATCTGTTATTGCTATTGAAGTCATAGTGTATCTCCCCAAATTGTGGGACTTACTAGTGAATTAATTACAACACTAATTAGGTAAAATAAATAGTTTTGGTACATTTGATTAAACAGCATTAATCTATTTGATATAAAATTATTAAGATAAATTCAACATTAGAGGCAACTTCTTTTGGTTATTTTATTTTATCTTAGCAATACTTTTTTGAATCTATGACCATCTCATCTTTATGATAACATTCCCGCGTCTTACCAAAGACGATTCTAACTTGTTTGGGGTTTGGAATGTGTGAAATAAAAGCTTTTGAAATGCGCCTCCCAGAATTTTTTTTTTTTTTTGGTGCAATGGTTAATGATGTTCGAATCGACTTATGCGCACCTCCACTAATTTCCTCTTTAATCCGATCAAAGACAAATTATTCGCCTCGAAACTAAGATATTCATGATAAATCATTTATGGTTGACTCCAACAGATTGTCAAAATTCAAATTAATAATGTCTAAATTTACAACTCATCTCTATTACCAATTATCTCCTAAATGTTCAAAACAACAAAGCTATTCCAATCAAGCCGCTGTGAAAAAATAAATAAATAAATAAGGATACCAATGATGGCGACCCCATGTCAAAAACTCTAAAATGTTGATCTAAACTAGGAGATGATAAACTCTAAGAACATCGAGATCGGCATGTGAGGTGGGTTTTAAACTTTGGACGCAAACTTATATGATTTCATCCCATATTTAGTAGTTCAAATTCTCATTTGGGTACATCAATTTTCTCATTGGATTAAGAAGTTGATTTTTTTTTTTTTTAAGATACATTGGTAAATCAGTATTACAAAGAGAATCCCGAAAGTGCACTATAGTGACATACAAAAAACTAATTAATATTTTTAGTAAAGATTGACGACCTCTTGATCTGTTTGTCAGAAAAATATTGAAAAAAAAAAAATCAACGATGACCAACTAAATTAAACCCGAAGTTAAAGAATGAAAACAAGGACAATCAAGTTTAAGGTTTGAGTTTGGTGCAGTAGCCCAGAATGTAATTTCAGAGTTAGATCTTGTTTAGCTTTATGGCAAGCAATGACTCAAGCGTTTTAATGATGGAATTTTTTAGCTTTCATAATCATCCAACAACAACTTAAGATTAAGAGAGAGGAAAATGAAAATAAAAGAAGGAAACAGTGAGTAGTTTACTTTATTCACCTCAAACAGTAATTCTAGAACCCAAAAAAAAAGTACAAAAAGAAGAACAATGAATCACCAGAGAACTTTCATTTTTCCCTCCGGTGAGAGAAATCTTGTTCCGGTGACAGAAATTTTGTTGGGTAAACTCTTCCCAACAAGGAAAAAAATAGAAGATCAAAATTAATAACAATACTATATGAGAGAAATTAAACTAATTAAACAAGTTAAGAAGTTTTAGTTTTCCTTCTTCTACGTCATGATGATCTCCAAAACCGCTTTCACAACAAGCCGTCGTCACAGATTCTTCAGAATTCATCGACGGAGTCCCCGATCGCCGTTTCTCCAGCAAAACACTTGATCCTTTTGCCGGAAAACCAGGCGTTAAGCTGAGATCAAGATCGGCAAACTGCCTCACTTTTTTGGGTTCATCTGAACGACGACGCTTTTTCACCATTGATCTCGATTTCAGGTTCGGGTCTTGAATCTTAAACATGTCGGTACACACTTCGGAGGTCTCATCCAGTTCTATTTTCATCGGATTTTCAAAAGGAATCTCCGGGATCGGCTGCAAAGAACCGCCACGGAGGACGGTCTCCACCGCCGCCTGGCACATGTGCCAGTTGCCCGTCCACAGAAGCCCCACGACTCCGTTAACCGGATTCACCGTTCGTCCGGCGGCTTCAAACAAAAGCGACTGAAACAGAGCTGTGAAACATAATCATTACAGCAAATCAGAAGCAGAGAAAGAAATCAATAATCTGTAGGGTTAAGAGGAGAGAGAAAGAGAAAGAGAAAGAGAATTACCAGGTCTTTGGTTTTCGGGGACGCCGGAGATGAAAGACATAAGACCGGCACGACCGAAGAACTTGGCTACGAAGACGGTGGCGTGACCTTGAGCTTCAGCGGTGTCGATCCACTGCAAACATGGGCGAAGTATACAGTTCTCACTGCATCCCTTCCGTAGAACTCGACATCCATTGCAACTCATCTCTCTCTCTCTCTCTCTCTCACCGGCACATGAACTGGGTCAGATTTGAGGATGAGAAACAGAAAATCAGACTAGGTTTGCCCAAGGAAATTGAAGCAAGAAGGGTAGGAAGAGACGGTGCTAAAGGAGAGGAATCAGGGTTGAATTGGAGGTGGAGGGGTGAATATATACAGGGTAATGTTGCACATATACTTAAAAATTAAATATGATAATTTCGACCATTAATTTTATTTTTATTGTACGTCTCAATATTTATTGAGATTCTTATTTATTCAATAATTAAAATTATTAAATTTAATTTTTAAATTTATATAATATTACTCGTCCATAAAAAAAAGCGCGAAAGAGAGAAGGGGGGGTTTGGTTGTTATGGTGGGTAGATAATAAGAGAGAGATTGATGAGTGTGTGGGTAGAGGAGGAGGGTTGAGTGGGTGCAGGGTTTGGGTTGGATTCCAAAGTATTGGGCGAGAGCTGCTTCGTGTTTCCGCAGACGTCTGCATCGAGTAAAAATTCGTATCCAACCATGTGTGGTGGATTGTAATATTAGGGTTTTTTTATTCCTTTCTTTCTCCCCCTTTTTTAATGGCCGTCCACTTCCATTCAATTTCGGATAAATTTTATACCCTAATATTTGGCAAAATGATTCTGCAACCCTTTAAACATTCAAAAAATAACAAATGCTAGACACACCACATCTATGTACTATCTTTATGTGTCACATCAATATAAATTATTAGATTAATAGATTATATTAAATTCATTAAACATTTAATAGTTAAGATCATGTTACATTGGATGGTATAGATGGGGTGGTGCATAAAAGTGATGAATATATCATTATTAAAAAAAAATTGTGATAATAAAAACAAAATTTAGTGAGTTATACACACATATATATACTCATCGAAAAATTGTCACATCACTAATTTGTGGGATATACAAGTTAATTTTTGAAGAAAAAAATTGATGAAATAAGAAGTGACAATTTTTTTTAAAATATAAAACATTATATAGTTGTTTTACACCACTTAACGTTGTTACGTGGTGTGTAGTGTGTTATATATTCTCGAAAATTTATAGTGGTTTGTGTCAAAAGACTCTTTTTCCACTATCAAACTTACTTAAATAAAGAGTCGGAATCCATATCTGAAAGAAAAATATTATTAGGACTTAATTTGTGGATCTAGTTTAATATAGTCATTAAATTAAAATTGAGTTTCGTTTAATATTAAAACTCAAATAATCACATGATTCCATTAAATTAGGGCTTTAATTATTTCACATAACATTACTCAATCCGAAAACTCTAACCTAGCCCCGTCCATGACCAAAACCCATAAAACACCCCGTTCCCCCCAACTTACAAATGAGCACGTGGGATGCGAGTGTAATGGTGTGGTGGTTGGAGAGGTGGGGTCCTAGATTTAGGTGGAGATAAGTTTCAGTGGTGGTGCTGTGATGAATGATGGGTAGAGTGCAATTCTGCAGTGGTGCCGTGCGGTGGTTGATAGTGGTGGGTGAGAGGGTGTTTGGGTTGACTATGACTTAGGCTAAATTTGCAGAAAAAATTACTTTAATTCACAGAAATAATTAGATTTGATTAGATTTAGGAGAAAACGAGGCTGATTTAATTAATGAATTAGGATGATTAGAATATTATACAATTATATAATCAATTCATAAGATAATAATTAATAATAGGGTGACAATAAATAATTGATTTTCCAAATTATCATTAGTATGGTAATTAATAATTATAGTTATTTAATAAAAAAATTATTTATTTTTAGTTGTTGTGTTGTATTCTCATTTAGGATACTTGGGGGCAAATTAGTTTTACAGATGTAGTTCTTCCTGAATCGAGATTCTCTTTAATATATTTTCTCTTCAATTTATTTCTTGACAAATTATTTATCATTAATGAGTGATAAACCCACTTGTACACAATGAGTCGCATATGATGTGTTAAGAAAGAAATTTAAAAAAATNAAATATAAAACATTATATAGTTGTTTTACACCACTTAACGTTGTTACGTGGTGTGTAGTGTTATATATTCTCGAAAATTTATAGTGGTTTGTGTCAAAAGACTCTTTTTCCACTATCAAACTTACTTAAATAAAGAGTCGGAATCCATATCTGAAAGAAAAATATNGAATATAAAACATTATATAGTTGTTTTACACCACTTAACGTTGTTACGTGGTGTGTAGTGTGTTATATATTCTCGAAAATTTATAGTGGTTTGTGTCAAAAGACTCTTTTTCCACTATCAAACTTACTTAAATAAAGAGTCGGAATCCATATCTGAAAGAAAAATATTATTAGAACTTAATTTGTGGATCTAGTTTAATATAGTCATTAAATTAAAATTGAGTTTCGTTTAATATTAAAACTCAAATAATCACATGATTCCATTAAATTAGGGCTTTAATTATTTCACATAACATTACTCAATCCGAAAACTCTAACCTAGCCCCGTCCATGACCAAAACCCATAAAACACCCCGTTCCCCCCAACTTACAAATGAGCACGTGGGATGCGAGTGTAATGGTGTGGTGGTTGGAGAGGTGGGGTCCTAGATTTAGATGGAGATAAGTTTCAGTGGTGGTGCTGTGATGAATGATGGGTAGAGTGCAATTCTGCAGTGGTGCCGTGCGGTGGTTGATAGTGGTGGGTGAGAGGGTGTTTGGGTTGACTATGACTTAGGCTAAATTTGCAGAAAAAATTACTTTAATTCACAGAAATAATTAGATTTGATTAGATTTAGGAGAAAACGAGGCTGATTTAATTAATGAATTAGGATGATTAGAATATTATACAATTATATAATCAATTCATAAGATAATAATTAATAATAGGGTGACAATAAATAATTGATTTTCCAAATTATCATTAGTATGGTAATTAATAATTATAGTTATTTAATAAAAAAATTATTTATTTTTAGTTGTTGTGTTGTATTCTCATTTAGGATACTTGGGGGCAAATTAGTTTTACATTCTTCCTGAATCGAGATTCTCTTTAATATATTTGCTCTTCAATTTATTTCTTGACAAATTATTTATCATTAATGAGTGATAGACCCACTTGTACACAATGAGTCGCATATGATGTGTTAAGAAAGAAATTTAAAAAAATATATACTGAAGAAGATCTCACAACGTTATTTATAAAAGAAAGCATTTGGTGTTATGCAATAAGGAAGGAGTGTTTGCGTTATTCAAACTTCATACTCCATATTATTTTAATTACTAATTTCTCTAAAAATACCTTCTTTTTTTCTAAGCTAGTGGAAAGGGTTGTGATAAGGCGTAGGACATAACCACTGACTTGGAATGATCAAGCCCATCACCACAGTATCATCGAGAGTAAGTTGGGCATTCAGCCCCTCCAACAATATTTGATTCATAAAGACTAATAATGCAAACGAGTTTGAACCCATGATTACTAAAGAAAAACAGGACTTTCACTTTCTACTGAAACCAGCTAGACTACTACCTTGATGGTTCTATAAAAAACTTAAATTAGTAGAGATATACCCACAATAAACTAATCCAATTGTCAACCAAAATTAGTGAATTTGAAATCAATTAGTAACCTCTTNCTTTAATTATTTCACATAACATTACTCAATCCGAAAACTCTAACCTAGCCCCGTCCATGACCAAAACCCATAAAACACCCCGTTCCCCCCAACTTACAAATGAGCACGTGGGATGCGAGTGTAATGGTGTGGTGGTTGGAGAGGTGGGGTCCTAGATTTAGATGGAGATAAGTTTCAGTGGTGGTGCTGTGATGAATGATGGGTAGAGTGCAATTCTGCAGTGGTGCCGTGCGGTGGTTGATAGTGGTGGGTGAGAGGGTGTTTGGGTTGACTATGANAGAGGTGGGGTCCTAGATTTAGGTGGAGATAAGTTTCAGTGGTGGTGCTGTGATGAATGATGGGTAGAGTGCAATTCTGCAGTGGTGCCGTGCGGTGGTTGATAGTGGTGGGTGAGAGGGTGTTTGGGTTGACTATGACTTAGGCTAAATTTGCAGAAAAAATTACTTTAATTCACAGAAATAATTAGATTTGATTAGATTTAGGAGAAAACGAGGCTGATTTAATTAATGAATTAGGATGATTAGAATATTATACAATTATATAATCAATTCATAAGATAATAATTAATAATAGGGTGACAATAAATAATTGATTTTCCAAATTATCATTAGTATGGTAATTAATAATTATAGTTATTTAATAAAAAAATTATTTATTTTTAGTTGTTGTGTTGTATTCTCATTTAAGATACTTGGGGGCAAATTAGTTTTACATTCTTCCTGAATCGAGATTCTCTTTAATATATTTGCTCTTCAATTTATTTCTTGACAAATTATTTATCATTAATGAGTGATAGACCCACTTGTACACAATGAGTCGCATATGATGTGTTAAGAAAGAAATTTAAAAAAATATATACTGAAGAAGATCTCACAACGTTATTTATAAAAGAAAGCATTTGGTGTTATGCAATAAGGAAGGAGTGTTTGCGTTATTCAAACTTCATACTCCATATTATTTTAATTACTAATTTCTCTAAAAATACCTTCTTTTTTTCTAAGCTAGTGGAAAGGGTTGTGATAAGGCGTAGGACATAACCACTGACTTGGAATGATCAAGCCCATCACCACAGTATCATCGAGAGTAAGTTGGGCATTCAGCCCCTCCAACAATATTTGATTCATAGAGACTAATAATGCAAACGAGTTTGAACCCATGATTACTAAAGAAAAACGGGACTTTCACTTTCTATTGAAATCAACTAGACTACTACCTTGATGGTTCTATAAAAAACTTAAATTAGTAGAGATATACCAAAAAAAACTAATCCAATTGTCAACCAAAATTAGTGAATTTGAAATCAATTAGTAACCTCTTTACACTTTGTTTTCTTTTCAAAATTCACAATTTATAAGATGAAGAAGGAGCTTTGGGTGTTGCAAAAAGCTCAATACATCTTGATAACACACTCCACTCGACTCCACACATTTGACATGAGCAAAACAGCTTCAACCAACAAAATGGTGGAAGGTTCATGCACAATAGTCTTGTCACTCCTTGTGAGACGATTATAGATAGTACAAAGAGCATGTAGCTCCACCCCCCCCCCCCTCCTCTTTCCCTCCCACCACAATTTAAGTCGAAAAATATCCCGGCGCCATCTAAATATTTTTGTGATGAAACAATCACGCACACTCAATAAAACTCACTCCGAACATTTTTTTTTTTTCGGTGCTTAAAACCACTCCGAGCATATGTCTAACGTGACAAACACATTTTATCAAACACATGATCTGCATTGGTCTGCATTATTAAAGTTCAGGACTCCAGGTGCATGCATATGTAGAAGATTTTATCATTCCTTACCAACCATGTCCCCACCACTGTACTATAGGTCTTTCACTGTATCACGCACCATGTTGGCTGAAAGTTGTGTCTCGAATTTTGACAATCGAGTAGGTTCAGATCACGAAGAAATTTATTTTTTATAAATATTTTAGTCTTAAAATGGATGATTTGTTTTTAATCGAATTAAATAGAATATTAATTAAAATACGTGTAAATTAACTCAACACTGTTACACACTAAACTAAAAAAAAATTGTGTGTCAATATTCGGTGCCAAAGTTCTTGGAATGTGAGTAGTGTGAGCAATTGTGTAATCATTACATTAATGTAGCAAAACATGTTGTAGAAATGGAGTTTTTTTTTAAATTTAGGCCATATCCTATTGNGTTCACTGTATCACGCACCATGTTGACTGAAAGTCGTGTGTCTCGAATTTTGACAATCGAGTAGGTTCAAATCACGAAGAAATTTATTTTTTATAAATATTTTAGTCTTAAAATGGATGATTTATTTTTAATCGAATTAAATAAAATATTAATTAAAATACGTGTAAATTAACTCAACACTGTTGCACACTAAACTAAAAAAAAATTGTGTGTCAATATTCGGTGCCAAAGTTCTTGGAATGTGAGTAGTGTGAGCAATTATGTAATCATTACATTAATGTAGCAAAACATGTTGTAGAAATGGAGTTTTTTTTTAAATTTAGGCCATATCCTATTGCTCATGCAAATTTCGATATAATTCAAATTAGGGTTCGACTGCCGTACCCAAAAAAATAAAATTCAGACGGTATCACTTATTACTTTTTGTTATTTATATCACCTTTTTAGGCTAAACTTATTAATTTTCAAAGTGCACCCACCTTGTGAATTCACTTACTATTTTCTTGAATTTCCTTATACCATTTTTCAGGATAAAATTTACTATTTGTTGGGACATGTTTTACTTTTCAATATGATACCAAATTTGTTTATCAATGCAGTAGTGTTTTCCTTCACATTCCCCTACCAAAATGAACTTTTTTTTTAAAAATGCTAAGCTAAAAGGGGAGGGTGAGCAAATCTTTATGTAACTCAAGTTGAAAATTCAAGTCGAATAATCAAGTTGAAAATAGATTTAATTCAAAAGTTTTTTTTTGTGAAGATTACATAATTCGTCTTGAAATATGGATTGGACTTAAATTCAGAAACCAATCGGTTGCATGCAAACATACCCCCTCTCCTCCCTC
>CAUOFW020001358.1:753377-790231 GCA_963454935.2 Ilex paraguariensis
GAAGTCAATTCTTCATCAGCATAGATTTTTCACCACCCTAAAATTAAATGAAGTCATCGCTTTTTTCTCACTGTTGGTCAATACATCACACTCCTTGGAAAAGCATTCCAAGACAGAGAGTAGCTTGGTGGATTATTTCTCTAGCCAGAGCAAATTGGGCATCATTTTCTCCATACATAAAAACAAAACAGTAAAAGTCATTATGAAAATCTAAGCAATATCCTAAATTCAGATCTCTGGGGTCCTTTGGAGCAGCTTGAAGCAAAAATTCCATCATCAAATGATTGACCATATTGGAAGCCAACATTCAAGTTAATTGGATTCAACAAATTCTTATGTCAATTATGTAAAAATGAATTACATAAATCTTGGTTTGTATTTATATATTCTATATTAAAGGTATATATCATTCAGAATCAATTTTGGGTTACATCAAGATTTTTCATCAAATACTGAAATGACATTTTCATTTGTGATTTCAAATCATTTGGCTAGTTATGTCTAACTCGAATTAACTTGGATGATTCCTCTTAAGTGTTGGTATGCGTGGTGATTTTCGCACAATGAATAAAAAAAACAGCTCTCTCCCTTGGTAAATTCATATTTATCTCAAAAGTCGACGTTCCCGTAGCAAAGAGAGGCCAAAGATGGCTAAGGAGTGGTGATGAATTGCTTTCAAGGCTGTCCGATCGATTCCGACAAGCCAAAGGCGGTTCTTGGCACTCAAAAGATGGGTTAGAAGGGTGCTTAAATGTTTTTCGACGTATCCTCTCTGACGATCAAATTAGTTTCTGAGAGAGGAAAAGGAAAAAACACTATTTTGTATTCTGGAGTCAATTTGCATACATTTGCCTCACATTTGTGAATGTTAATTATACTTTCCATGAAGATCATCATTGTTGTTAGGTGAGTCATGTCAATAAGAGGCTTCCCATTGGTTTATTTTGGAGATAGTGGGTAGTGTCCAGTCATTGGGCAGAACACCTCCTGTTTTGCGTGGAGGAGGACTTGTTATTAAATGCTCGAGCTCCCAAGCATTTAATGTTCTTCCCTCTAAGCACAGGCATTAAATGCTCGGGCTCTCAAACATTTAATGCTCCTTCTTTTAGGTTTCCCAAGTCATCATAGACGTCTCATCCTTCTGAGGGATTATTAATTGCTTCTCTAGGATGATGGCATGTCAACAGAGGTATTTTTGTCAATTTACTCCCAATCCTGTACATTATGCCACGTGTCTAACTTTGTTTGGTTGCTAACCTTGTCCCTTCTGTCATTCTGACTTCGTTGGGAAGGCAAGCCGATGATTCATAGTCTAATTGAGATTGATGAGCTGTCACTGTCAATAATCCATCCAGGAGCCGAGATGACGTGTCCATAAAAGTCCCCGGGATCTAATCATGCAGGGGATACATGTCTGAACCAGAGGGTTGAAGGTGTCCTCAGTGCCAAGGACACGTGTCTTCACTAGAGAGCAGGGGGTGTCCTCGGTGCCGAGGACTCATATCTTCACCAGAAGGCTGAAGGTGACCACGGTGCCAAGGACATGTGTCTTCACCAAAAGACTGAAGGTGTCCTCGGTGTCATCACCAGAGTGCTGGAGGTGTCCTCAGTGCCAAGGACACGTGTCAGCCTATTCTTTCTCAGAATTGTCTCATCAACTGCCCCCAGCCCTTGATCTTCGTACGACATGGGAGGCAATCGTCAAAAGATTAAAGGGCTCAACCACCCCATCATTGTGCATCCACAATTCTGCCTTTGGAGGTCGGGTCCATTGAATGTGCCCCTCTTCGTGTTTCGTGTGCAATGATGGGGCCTGATCTCTCCTATTTAAGTAGGACTTAACCCCATTCTTCCATTTTCTACAACTCTCAGGTTTCTAGAGATTTCCTGTCAGAGTCCTCACCGGAAAACTCACTGCCTTTGTTCGTGTTCACCGTCATTCCTTTAAAGAGTCATCAAAGAAAGTCATCAGCTATCGATTGAGCATCTCTCGCTTTCGGTGAGTACATTGCCCCACCCTTTCTATTGTTCTTCTTCTTCCCTACTGTTTCTTTTGTTTTTTCGGTGACTCATAGCCTTCCATCCTTCCCCATTTCAGTTCTTGGTTGTGTGGCATAGTCCTTTCGCCTCCTTCTACGTCATTTTTGCCCTTGGTAGTGCCCCTTAGGCTTCCTTACCTTAGGAAACACCCCTTCGAATCCACCCTTTTGTGTCTAAGATATACCGAGGCGTCGCCCAAACAAGAACGTCGGGGCCGAAGAGGCTGGTCCTTCAAGACCCTGAAAGTACATTTTTAAGGGCCGACAATAAATAGTTAACTTTAGAGCTGCCTATTCCATTCCCCTTGAGGTGACCGTGGACGATTTCAAAGTCGACCAGCACAGTGCCACTGTCGGCACCGAGAAAAAGATGTCTTTTTATATTAAGGCCATCATTGAGGGAGGCATCAAGTTTCCTCTTCACCCCCTTCTCCTTCACTTCTTATCCCAGTTTCGGCTCTTCCCTGAGCAATGTTGTTTGAATACGTTTAGGATCATCATGGGTGTGGTCGCCTTGAATGAGCGACTACACCTCCACCTCAGCCTGAACGACATCCTTTCTTGCTATGCCTTGGTGATTGTCATGCCTCAGCAAATGTACTACCTCAAAGCTCGAGACCCCACAATTTACCCTGTCACCCACCTTCCAGACTCCAACAAGAGGTACAAAGATGACCTTCTCATCTTCGGTGGTCAATGAGAGTGAGGAGTCGTCGGTCCCGAGTATGTTGCTGCCTTGTGGAGCCCCAAGCAGAGGCGAATTACGAGTACATCGGCTCTTCTCTCTCATCCTTCGTTTTGTCAGCTTCTTCACTTATGTGTCATAGCACTTGTAGTTGATAATTGTAATGTTGTTGTTTCAGGAAACCCAGACGTCAAGACAGCCGTTTTTCCTCAAAACCAGGTTAACATCGGCGACATTAGCTTTGTCTAAAATTACGTGGGGAATAACGGCCTTGGTCGAGCCGCGCACCTTCTGCTTGACTATGTCCCCGGATACAAAAAATTCACCCAAACTCCACACAACTTTGATCCGTCGGCGTAGGCAGAGCTTACTGCAAAGAACTTGGAGAACGACCCTAATAGGGCTACAGAAGCCGAGGAAGAGGCAGCTGTAGAGGATGAGACCGCCGAGGAATGAGGTACCAACGAATTTGTTAAAACAAGAGATCCCTCCACTACCGTCGACGCCGATACAAACATATTCGGGAGAAAGACTTGGTCAGATTTTGACGTCCTTCATAACTTAAAACGCAGAAAATGCATTTGAAGTTGCAATGTCCGACGTTCCACACATCTCCTTAAACCTTATCAAAGAACGCACCGCCCTCAGAGCTAGAAGGGGTCGAGGATCCAGCTCCAATGAGCCTCCTCCACTACCCAAAAGGACAACTCATCCTTCTCCCCTTCCCTTTCACTCCCCGATGTCGTCGAGGTCAACTGGTCGCGGCCAAGGCCACACCAGGGACCCTGAGTTTGAGAATGAGAGAAGAGTCAAACACAGGCACGACGATGTCGGTCGTGGAAGGGGCACTACCATCCCTCCTCCAACACCAGTGCCTTCAACAATAATAGCAGCAACAACAACGACAATTTCTCCTCCTCCACTAGCGTTGAGCGAGACACTCTTGTTTGGTGCCGATATGGAGGAGCACCGAAGGAGACCAGGCAACAGTCTCTTCCGCTCAATCATTCAAAGTTCCTGGTGGTAAGGTTTTTAAGTTTCTCAGTTCCCCTCTTTCCTATTTTTTTTCATCAGTGTAACCTCTCTTTTCCTTTTTTCACAGACTACCCAGCAAATCTTGGCAATTGCCGAGCGTTTTCATGATCAACGAGAAAGGCTCCAGGACTTTGACTGATTGAATGCTAACTTGGAGAAGGCCCGGGGAGCTCTAGCCACCGCTAAGGGGAAGGTGGCGACTCGAGACAAGACCTTGTCCTATCAGACCTCCCAAATTGACGAGCTCCTAAAGGAGGGCGAGGCCGCCAAGGGAAATGCCAAAAAAATAAGTGCATCCTTGGCCGACGCTGAGAGAAGAATAATGGAGGCCACCAAACAGCTCTCGATGTCCGAGGCCAAAGTGGCAGAGTCAAAGCAGACTTGTTCTGCTCTTACTCAGGAGCTGGACAAAGTTCGGGTTGAGCTGGAGGTCACCAACAAGACTCGATAAGAAATCGTCAATGAATGTGTCGACAAAATCTTGGTGGCCTTCGAGAACAAAAGAGAGAATTCTTCAAGTTAGGGTGGGACGAAGCCCTGAAGGCTACTGGTGTCCCTATTGATCTCCCCTATTCCTGGAGCATGAGTACTTTCTCTCAACAGAGGTGGCGCAGGCTTCTGCTGAGGTTGCAACTGAAGATGTTGAGAATGCCAAAAGTGTCAAACTCAGCACTATACACAGAAGCTGTAGTCTTGACCCCAACCAACGTCTCTTCTATTTAGGCTCCTCCATCTGTCCAGGTTCCTCCTGCCCCAGAGACGGCATCGATCTCTGCTCTTCCTGCTCTGACGTCTCGGGTTGATGCTTCTGCCGCTGACTCTCTCCCTGCCAACATTGATGAGCTGTTCAGAGACATAGGTGGAGGCATTAGCGAAGAGGTGAATGGACCTCCCCCCGTGCCATAGACTAGGGCTTTTTTTGTTCTTGTGAATTTTCTTTTCTTTGTAGTTTGTATAGCCTGGGGGACGCAAAGCCCTCTCTTTTTGAAATGAAAAATGACTTTGCTTCATTCATGTGCACTTTTTTAACTTTCCATTCTTGCTTTCTTGTAACTTCTAAGTGTTAAACCTCGGCCTTTCTCCTTCCTCGATAGAAGCTCTTACCCTTGGGGGGAGTGTTCCCCCTTGGGGGTCATGTATCTTTTAGACAAAGCAAACTCGTGGTGACCCTCGGTTCTAAGGACACGTGGCAGCATCCCAGATCCTATGACTCTCGGTGCCGAGAATACGTGACAGCATCACAGCTCCTGATGACTCTCGGTGCCGAGGACATGTGGCAGCATCGCAGCTCTTGGTGACTCTCGATGCCGAGGACACATGGCAACATCACAGCTCCTGGTGACCCTTGGTGCCGAGGGCACGTGGTAGCTACGACTGTAAGTGGACCGAAGCGGGGCAGGGGGTGTAGTCTTCATTCCCTTACCCGCTTAAAAAAACTTCATCCATCCCCGGTCCACCCCCATTAACGGGTATAATTTTCATCTTCATCTCCTTCCGCAGGTAAATTTTTAATCTCTGCCCTCGTCCCCACTTCCCCTATACCCACCCAAGCCCAAGTTTTTGGCACCAGTCAATTTTAATTAGTAAAATCCATAAACTTTTGGCACCAGTCAGTTTTAATTAGTGATAATTAAAAGCAGCAAGTTAACAGGCTCAAATCAAACTAGTGACAGCAAGAAAACAGCCCAAATCCAAGCCCAAAATAAACTGTTGACATCAAGAAAATAGCCCACAAGCCTAGCATAACAACTAGCCCACAATCAACAAACAAAAGTCTTCAGCAACACAACATAGGGGTGCAACTCCTCTATTGTTACCCAAAAACAACACAAGCTATTGTTAATTTATACGACACCGTTTTGTGATATAGTGGGAAAACAGATAAGTTTACTAACTGAAAAATTAAAAATCAAAAGTGGTGTAGAATAAAAGAAAATATTGTTCCAACACTCAAAGTTAGATCGTTGTAATGGTTGTAGTCCCTCATATCTTCTTCTTCTCTGTCCAACTCCTACACCGACCTTCCCAGAACTCTAGCTACTACCCAAGCATAACCTCTCCCTATGCCTCTCTCTCCCTCTTTCACCCCAGTAATTGTGTGAGTGTTCGTTAATTTGATTGCCATTGTAACTTCTTGATTTGGTTATACTAATTTACATTGAATTCAATCTATTTGAAGAAATGTCTGGCTACATATAGATATTTAGTGTAACCTTTAGTTTTAAGAAAAAAGTCGGTCCCCACCTAGAAAGAGGATCACACTTATAATGTTGTGGGTTGACTCAAGATTAAGAATTTGATTTAGATTGTGAGGGTCATCTGAAGAATAGGATTTGGATCTAGATGTTGTGGGTCAATGTGATTTTCACCCATATTAAAGGGTTTACTACAGGTTTTTATTTTATCATGCGCCATATTTTGGTTTTCGATAGTCCTAAGCTTTCTTTTGCCTTAGATATCCCAAAAATTGATTTTGAGTTCTATTTTTGTTTGACTAACTCCGCATGACACAATTCCCCGTTCTTCTTTCTGAGTTCTTTGACTATCACTTGCAAATTCCTCTATAATCGAAGNATATATATATATATATATATATATATATATATATTTTAACAGGTATAACGGGAATGGGGCAGGGCGGGGCGGGACGGGAAAAGGGTAAGAGTAAGTCCATCCCTGTCTCCATTCCCGCACGGGTTTATACGGGTATTTTCGTATACGTCCACCGTCTAATATGTATAGTCCATCCCTAATTCAAACGAGGTGAGTTTGGACGAATACCCATTTTTTTCTGATCCACTGTCATCCCTAGTGGCAGCACCCCCAGCTCCTAGGTGACACTTGGTTCCAAAGACACGTATCAATCTCTGATGGAATCTCATAAACGTCCCATCAACTACGCTTAAGATAGAGTTGCCCTTTATATTTTATAAGGCATTAACCTCAGGGGTCATGCCTCTATTAGGAGGCAAGCTCCTGTTTTTATTTTGAGGCAAAAGTCTTTAGACTCTCTCTCCAGGGTCATGCCCCTTCTAGGAGGCAAGCTCTCGTTTCTATTTGGAGGTAAGAGTCTTTAAACCCTCTCTCCGGGGCCATGCCCCTTCCAAGACAACACACTTGGCACAAAAACAAGCTTTCTATTTCTCAAAAATAGTACTTCTTCAAATTCATTACATTCCAAGGTCGAATTATAGCATTTTCTTCCATATCTTCTAGTTTATATGACCCGGAGCCTCCTATTGATGTGACTCTATACGGGTCCTCCCAATTACGTCTCATATTTTCATCTGATGGATCTTGCGTGCTCCCCACTACCCTTTTGAGTATCAAGTTGCCTAATTGGAATTCTCAGGGCTTGACCCTTTTGTTGTAGAGTCGAGACACTCCTTGATACTTAGCCAATTTTAAGGCAACCACCTCTCTTCTTTCCCGACAAGGTCCATATTCAAGCTAAGTTGGTGATCATTGTCCCCGATGTCAAAAGCTTAGGTTCTTATGGTAGGGAGGCCTACTTCTAACGGGATGACCGTCTCAACACCATATGCAAGGGCGTAGGGTGTTTCTCCTATCCAGATTCGAGGAATGGTCTGGTACGCCCAGAGGACATTTAGAAGCTCGTCCACCCATTTTTTCTTAGATTTTTCCAACCTCTTCTCGATTCCATTGACGATGGTCTTGTTTGAGGACTCTACTTGTCCGTTGGCTTGTGAATATGCAAGAGTAGGGTAATAGTTCCTGATTCCAAGGTATTCACAAAAGGACTTAAAGGGTCCGTTGTTGAACTATGTCCCATTGTTTAATACAAGTGCACGGGGGACCCCGAATCTCGTCACATGTTTTTCCATACAAACTTCTTATCCACGTCNCCGGGGCCATGCCCCTTCCAAGACAACACACTTGGCACAAAAACAAGCTTTCTATTTCTCAAAAATTGTACTTCTTCAAATTCATTACATTCCAAGGTCGAATTATAGCATTTTCTTCCATATCTTCTAGTTTATATGACTCGGAGCCTCCTATTGATGTGACTCTATACGGGTCCTCCCAATTAGGTCTCATATTTCCATCTGATGGATCTTGCGTGCTCCCCACTACCCTTTTGAGTATCAAGTTGCCTACTTGGAATTCTCAGGGCTTGACCCTTTTGTTGTAGAGTCGAGACACTCCTTGATACTTAGCCAATTTTAAGGCAACCACCTCTTTTCTTTCCCGACAAGGTCCATATCCAAGCTAAGTTGGTGATCATTGTCCCCGATGTCAAAAGCTTAGGTTCTTATGGTAGGGAGGCCTACTTCTAACGGGATGACCGCCTCAACACCATATGCAAGGGCGTAGGGTGTTTCTCCTATCGAGATTCGAGGAATGGTCTGGTACGCCCAGAGGACATTTAGAAGCTCGTCCACCCATTTTTTCTTAGATTTTTCCAACCTCTTCTCGATTCCATTGACGATGGTCTTGTTTGAGGACTCTACTTGTCCGTTGGCTTGTGAATATGCAAGAGTAGGGTAATAGTTCCTGATTCCAAGGTATTCACAAAAGGACTTAAAGGGTCCGTTGTTGAACTATGTCCCATTGTTTAATACAAGTGCACGGGGGACCCCGAATCTCGTCACATGTTTTTCCATACAAACTTCTTATCCACGTCCCTGATATNTAGAGAGCAGGGGGTGTCCTCGGTGCCGAGGACTCATATCTTCACCAGAAGGCTGAAGGTGACCACGGTGCCAAGGACACGTGTCTTCACCAAAAGACTGAAGGTGTCCTCGGTGTCATCACCAGAGTGCTGGAGGTGTCCTCAGTGCCAAGGACACATGTCAGCCTATTCTTTCTCAGAATTGTCTCATCAACTGCCCCCAGCCCTTGATCTTCGTACGACATGGGAGGCGATCGTCAAAAGATGAAAGGGCTCAACCACCCCATCATTGTGCATCCACAATTCTGCCTTCGGAGGTCGGGTCCATTGAATGTGCCCCTCTTCGTGTTTCGTGTGCAATGATGGGGCCTGATCTCTCCTATTTAAGTAGGACTTAACCCCATTCTTCCATTTTCTACAACTCTCAGGTTTCTAGAGATTTCCTGTCAGAGTCCTCACCGGAAAACTCACTGCCTTTGTTCGTGTTCACCGTCATTCCTTTAAAGAGTCATCAAAGAAGGTCATCAGCTATCGATTGAGCATCTCTCGCTTTCGGTGAGTACATTGCCCCACCCTTTCTATCGTTCTTCTTCTTCCCTACTGTTTCTTTTGTTTTTTCGGTGACTCATAGCCTTCCATCCTTCCCCATTTCAGTTCTTGGTTGTGTGGCGTAGTCCTTTCGCCTCCTTCTACGTCATTTTTGCCCTTGGTAGTGCCCCTTAGGCTTCCTTACCTTAGGAAACACCCCTTCGAATCCACCATTTTGTGTCTAAGATATACCGAGGCGTCGCCCAAACAAGAACGTCGGGGCCGAAGAGGCTGGTCCTTCAAGACCCCGAAAGTACATTTTTAAGGGCCGACAATAAATAGTNAGAGTGATTCAACTTTATCCTCACGAACACAAAGTAGGTATGGTCTGGAGAATGACTTTCGGTACAGCTTCTGATCCGGAGAGGCCCAAAACCTTGGGACCCTTAACTTTATTCTTCTAGCTTCTTTGGGACATTCTGGGAGTTCCCCAAAGAGAAGAAACTTGAGTAGTGGATCAATCTAGCTAGGGGACTCCTCCCCTTCCTGGGCAGTTACCACTCTAGGGACTTCGTCTATGCTGAAGTTGGAAAGGTACTCTACAGTGATCCTCCATGTCACGTCGGAGTCCAACGCCAAGGCCAGACATGCCAAGGCGTCGACGTTCTTATCCTGAGGAACTTGCTTGACTTCAACTTTCTTGAATTTATAGAGTAAGGCTATTGCTTCAAGGTAGTAATTTTTCACTCTAAAGTCCCTTGCTTTAAACTCTCTGTTAACCTGGTTGACCACCAACATAGAATCGCAATAGACAGTCAGCTCTGTGGCTCATGCCGCACTGGCAAGCTTAAGCCCGAAAATGAGGGCTTCATACTCAACCTCATTGTTAGACGCTTTGAAGCCTAGTCGGACGGCTTGTTTTGTGATCAATCCCTCCGGGGAGACTAATAGTATCCCAATTTTGGAACCCTTATTGTTGGAGGATCTGTCCACACAAAGACTCCAAGAGGATCCTGGCTGTCCGTGGAGGGCTCCACCTCAGGGAGAAACGGCTCCCCTTTGGTAAACTTTGTTATAAAGTCCACCAGCACCTACCCCTTTATGGCAGTGCGAGGCTTGTAATGAATATCATGTTCTCCCATTTTCACCGTCCACTTAGCTATTCTTCTCAAGAGGTCCGCCTTCCTTAGAATCGCTTTCAAAGGTTTGGTTCGTCTGGACGATGATCGGGTGTGCATGAAAGTAATGTTTTAACTTTCTTGCGATTNACAGCATCCCAGATCCTATAACTCTCGGTGCCGAGAATACGTGACAGCATCACAGCTCCTGGTGACTCTCGGTGCCGAGGACATGTGGCAGCATCGCAGCTCCTGGTGACTCTCGGTGCCGAGGACACATGGCAACATCACAGCTCCTGGTGACCCTTGGTGCCGAGGGCACGTGGTAGCTACGAATGTAAGTGGACCGAAGCGGGGCAGGGGGTGTAGTCTTCATTCCCTTACCCGCTTAAAAAAACTTCATCCATCCCCGGTCCACCCCCATTAACGGGTATAATTTTCATCTTCATCTCCTTCCGCAGGTAAATTTTTAATCTCTGCCCTCGTCCCCACTTCCCCTATACCCACCCAAGCCCAAGTTTTTGGCACCAGTCAATTTTAATTAGTAAAATCCATAAACTTTTGGCACCAGTCAGTTTTAATTAGTGATAATTAAAAGCAGCAAGTTAACAGGCTCAAATCAAACTAGTGACAGCAAGAAAACAGCCCAAATCCAAGCCCAAAATAAACTGTTGACATCAAGAAAATAGCCCAAGGCAAAGCCCACAAGCCTAGCATAACAACTAGCCCACAATCAGCAAACAAAAGTCTTCAGCAACACAACATAGGGGTGCAACTCCTCTATTGTTACCCAAAAACAACACAAGCTATTGTTAATTTATACGACACCGTTTTGTGATATAGTGGGAAAACAGATAAGTTTACTAACTGAAAAATTAAAAATCAAAAGTGGTGCAGAATAAAAGAAAATATTGTTCCAACACTCAAAGTTAGATCGTTGTAATGGTTGTAGTCCCTCATATCTTCTTCTTCTCTGTCCAACTCCTACACCGACCTTCCCAGAACTCTAGCTACTACCCAAGCATAACCTCTCCCTATGCCTCTCTCTCCCTCTTTCACCCCAGTAATTGTGTGAGTGTTCGTTAATTTGATTGCCATTGTAACTTCTTGATTTGGTTATACTAATTTACATTGAATTCAATCTATTTGAAGAAATGTCTGGCTACATATAGATATTTAGTGTAACCTTTAGTTTTAAGAAAAAAGTCGGTCCCCACCTAGAAAGAGGATCACACTTATAATGTTGTGGGTTGACTCAAGATTAAGAATTTGATTTAGATTGTGAGGGTCATCTGAAGAATAGGATTTGGATCTAGATGTTGTGGGTCAATGTGATTTTCACCCATATTAAAGGGTTTACTACAGGTTTTTATTTTATCATGCGCCATATTTTGGTTTTCGATAGTCCTAAGCTTTCTTTTGCCTTAGATATCCCAAAAATTGATTTTGAGTTCTATTTTTGTTTGACTAACTCCGCATGACACAATTCCCCGTTCTTCTTTCTGAGTTCTTTGACTATCACTTGCAAATTCCTCTATAATCGAAGGAGCTAAAGCTATCAAACACAAACACATGCATCACGAGTTTCTCATGGAAAATTTTTGGGCAAAAGAGTTCAGAGACTCTCAGAAATGAGGATTGACAAGGGGAAAGTGAAGTGAAGAGAAAGGGCCCACAGTTACTTTTGCGAAAAATTTGTTTACTGTGCCACACTTTGTCAAAATGATGTTGTATAAATTAACAGCAGGTTGTGTTGTTTTAGGGTAACAGCAGAGGAGCTACACCCCACAACACAATAACCATCAGACTACAAGCAACAACGCAGAAACCAGCAAACTACAAGAGAAAGAATCAGCAAAATGGGATAGCAATAACTTAGCACACCAAGAAAACTTACATGCCCGCAACCCAGAAGAAGTATTAACTGCGCAGTGACCAAAAACTAAAAGCAGCTGACAGAGAGGCGATCAGCCATGAGGAGCGGTCGCAAAGCTTGGTGGCGCAAAATGAGGCGATCGGCTGTGAGGAGTGGGACAGAAAGCGAGAGATGGATGGAGGCGGTTGGCTGTGATGAGCTGCTGAGTGCAGCGATCAGCGATGGGTGTGGGTGTGGGTGTCTGTTTCACTGTGTGTGTGTGAGAGAGAGAGAGATGGAGCGGCGGCTGAAGACTGATAAAGGAAGAGATGAGTAAATTAGGANATGTTCAGCGTGCAATTACATAATCTTTTCTCGATCAATTAAAATATTTTTGATATAACATAAAGAGAAATAATAATAACAGTCTCTATGTACATCGTCCTTTTAACTTGTCCTTCTGCCTGACTTTATATTTCTGAAAAATGTTAGATAGGGATAAACTTACCAGCCTAGTAGGATAACGTTTATCAAGGACTATCAAGGTTTTAAAACAATGCATAATATAAATAAACAATGGATAAATGCAAGAATAGAGCAAAATAAGGAATTAAATAAATAAATTTCAGCACATATCGATCATATCAATCCGTCAATTTTCTGGTCCACGCATGAACTCCCTCCGGAGAAAAACTTTGGGGTCTTGCACCCTAGGGAATCTAATGTCATTCTTGCTTTTCTGGGAACACTAATACCGGGAATTATGTGATACCACACAGACTACCATGACAACTAATATTATTAACCAGNTTGTGACCAGGGTCAATGCAAGCTTTTCTAGGGGCAAGTATCTTGTCTCCGCGTCCAATAGAGTCTTATTAACGTAGTACACTGGCTTCTGTTCGCGTTCATACTCATGGACCAGTACACCACTAACAACAAACTCTGANCTGTGACCAGGGCCAATGCAAGCTTTTCTAGGGGCAAGTATCTTGTCTCCGCGTCCAATAGAGTCTTATTGACGTAGTACACTGGCTTCTGTTCGCGTTCATACTCATGGACCAGTACACCACTAACAACAAACTCTGACACGGCCAGGTAAAGGAACAACATCTCCCCTCTCATTAGGACGGATAGAGTTGNGGCTCAAATCAAACTAGTGACAGCAAGAAAACAGCCCAAATCCAAGCCCAAAATAAACTGTTGACATCAAGAAAATAGCCCAAGGCAAAGCCCACAAGCCTAGCATAACAACTAGCCCACAATCAGCAAACAAAAGTCTTCAGCAACACAACATAGGGGTGCAACTCCTCTATTGTTACCCAANCAACAAACTCTGACACGGCCAGGTAAAGGAACAACATCTCCCCTCTCATTAGGACGGATAGAGTTGAGAGGACCCTAAGGTACTCTTTGATACCTCCGAGAGCATCCTTGCATTCCTGATTCCAAGTATCCTTCCTGGACCTCCTGAAAGCCCCAAAAAAGGGCTTGCACTTGTCCGATAATCGATAGATAAAACGATTTAGTACAGCTAACATTTCTGTGAGTTTCTAGACTTCCCGGAATATCCATGATGGCTTGTATCTGCTCTAGATTGGTTTGAACATCGTGTTGACTCACTAAATACCCAAGGAACTTAGCAGAACCAACTCCAAATACACACTTTGCCGCATTCAGTTTCAGTCCGTACTCCCGAAGGGTGGAGAATGTGTCTTCCAAGTCCGCAATGTGATCGTCCTTTTTCTACTCTTGACCAGCATGTCATCAATATACTCCTCCATGGTATTCTCTATCTGCCACTTGAACAATCAGTTCATGAGCCTTTGGTATGTAAATTCCACATTCTTTAGACCGAATGACATGACCATGTAACAACAAACTCCTCTCAGAGTGATGAAAACAGTTTTTTCCTGGTTGAGCGGATGAAGAGGAATCTGGTAGTAGCCGACCCTGGCATCCAGGAAGCTCATGCACTGGTGCCCTGCTATGGCGTCCACCAGCTGATCCACCTTTGGGAAGGGAAGGTCATCCTTAGGACAAACATTGTTCAGGTTAGTGAAGTCCACGCAAACGTGCCATTTTCCACCCTTTTTTTTTGCGCAAACCGTATTTGATAGTCATTCTGGGAACTGCACTTTTCGAATGGCATTAGCCTCTAGGAGCTGCTCCACTTCTTCATTTACCGCTTGGACATGATGCTGCGTCGTGCACCAAGGCTTTTGCTTCACTGGCTTGTGAACGGGATCAACATGAAGTCTATGGGTTCTGACTTCTTTCATTTATGTGGCATCCCATGCAAATACATCTACATTCCTTCTTAAAAAATTAGTCATCTCTTTCTGCTCGGCCGGGGACATGGTGAAGCTAACCAGGAAGTACCTTTCGTCGTCTCTTTCCACCAGAAGTACCTTCCGGAGATCCTCCACTTAGTGATCTGCCAAATCAATCCATAGCATGTCAACTCGCAACCGCCCAGACTATAATTGCTATTTATTCAACACCTCCTCCGAGGCTCGCTCCTTCTCCTTGGAGGCGACCCCTGCCTTTACCGTTTTATAGAAGCAACTCTTTGCGGACACCTAATCCCCGCGAATTTTTATTACTCATTCAAGGGTGGAGAACTTCAACTTTTGATAATAGGTGGAGTGTATTGTCCCAAGTGCATGTAACCAAGTTCGCCCCATGATTATATTATAGGGCGAATCGGAGTCAATCACTACGAACTCCGTGTCGGTAGTAATGGGTCCCGTGGTAACCAACAGTGTGATTTTGCCCAAGGGCAAGGCAAACGAGTCATTGAATCCCACGAGGGACGTTTTGACTTTGGTAAGATTTTTGGAACCAAGTGTCACACCCTGAATTTTTTTTTCTTTTAAAAAAAAATATTCGACGTGATTAAAGAATAAAAACACACATAATTGATAATAATCTTCCTTGTATTATTATGTTCAGCGTGCAATTACATAATCTTTTCTCGATCAATTAAAATATTTTTGATATAACATAAAGAGAAATAATAATAACAGTCTCTATGTACATCGTCCTTTTAACTTGTCCTTCTGCCTGACTTTATATTTCTGAAAAATGTTAGATAGGGATAAACTTACCAGCCTAGTAGGATAACGTTTATCAATGACTATCAAGGTTTTAAAACAATGCATAATATAAATAAACAATGGATAAATGCAAGAATAGAGCAAAATAATGAATTAAATAAATAAATTTCAGCACATATCGATCATATCAATCCGTCAATTTTTTGGTCCGCGCATGAACCCCCTTCGGAGAAAAACTTTGGGGTCTTGCACCCTAGGGAATCTAATGTCATTCTTGCTTTTCTGGGAACACTAATACCGGGAATTATGTGATACCACACAGACTACCATGACAACTAATATTATTAACCAGTGAATTCAAGGACTAGTAAGAATCCTGCTAATCCTCGCAAGGACCACACATCTACTTACCCTCTGCGCTCGATTATGTGCATCCATAATAATTTTCTCAAAATCATAAAATAAAGTCATATCGTAGTCAGATCTAATAGCAAGTAAAGAAATCAAACATTAAATAATAATTAAAAAAATATTTATTATGCAACATAATTTTACAAGATAATTAGGGTCTCGATATAAATAACAAAAATATAGAATATGTATGATTAAGATTTATTTATAAAACCCCAATTTGACCTCATGATTAAAATAATATAATATTACATTATATAATTAAAAATAAATTTAATATTAAACCCCCAAACATGCATGAAATGCATCAATAACAGTAAAAGATAAAAGAAACCTTACCTCTGACGTTTTTGTAGCTCGATACCATGTACTATGACAAAACAACCAAAATAATATTTTAAAAAAACAATAGGTAATAAGAGTTTTGTTAAGTTAAAATAATTTTTGGAATAACTAACAAAAAATAATGATACTTAAATTTGATCCCAAAATATTTAATGAGTATCAACTTTAAGTGACTCAAATCTATAAAATTACTAAATAATAACTAAAAGAATCTTACCCAAAAAATTTTGATCACAAAAGCTAACTCTAAGGTCAACACAATTTTGACCTATCTCCTCTCTTTCCTCTTTCTTCCTTTCTTCCTCTCTTTTTTTTTCTTCTCTTTGGTGCGTTGCTTGAAGGGCCAAAGACAGGCTATTTGTGGCCAAAGCCTTGGTTGCCAACTTCAGCCATGACATCTTGCAATTACCTCATATGGACAATTGTCCATTTGTTTACCACTTACATTTTTTTTTGCACGTTTCAAATCTTGCAAATTTGAAATAGGACGCTTGTCCTTTCACACACACACACACACACATATATATATAGATAGATATTTATAGATATGTTCATTCATTATATAATTACAAAATTTGACATAAAGTATAGTCATTTGGCTCTTTTTCGTGTAAAGAGTCTATATTTGATGTTCATTTGTTCTTAAAAAATAAATCTCAATTATATAGAATCATAATTAATGATCAAATTAACGTGTCAATGATTAATATACAGGTCATCACACCAAGGCTCATGTGTTTCAAGACTTCGAGGTACATCACCTCTAAGGAACTCCCGTAGTCCACCAAAACCCTTTTGACATCGAAACCATCAATCTTCAAAGTTAGGATCAAGGCGTCCTCATGGGGGAAGACCACATCCGCTAGGTTACTATTGGAGAAAGTAATACTTTCTCATTCGTCCGAGGCCTCTTGTTGGGCCAACCCCCCTCTCTTTCATCCACCTTCCTTGCAAAGGTTACCCTCTTAAGGTCGTATCTGAGGGTATTGATCGTCGATCGATCTAGTGAGCAGACATGGATGATGTCAATGAGATTGTCACGAACAGTGGCTTGATTATTGGCACCATGAGTCTCCACTGCCGTTGTTTCCTCGATGAATTCCTTCAGGTGTCCCTCTTGCACCAACTTCTCTAAAAAGAACTTGTAGACCTTGCAATCTTCGGTGAGGTGCCCCACGTCTTGATGGTACAAACATCTTACCTTCTGGTTCCTGATGGATGGATCGCCCTACATCTTGGGCGGTCACTTGAAAAAAGATTCCGTCTTAATCTTGTGCAACAGTTTGTAAATAGGCTCCTTAAACATAGCATGGACTCCTTTGAAAGAACTTCCTGACAGAGGCATTAATCCCTTTTGGGAAAGGGCCCCCTCTTTCTCCTTTTCCTTCTTCTTTGGGACTTGAGATTTCCCCTTGCCCCCCACCATTTCGTCTTCTATTCGGGAGTACTTGTTGATTCGGGTCATCAACTCGCCATATCCATTGGTGTTTTCTTTGTTAAGGAACTATAAAGGTCGGTGTCCCGTGAGAGGTTAAGTCTAAAAGAGGCTGCCGCCATGACCTCAGAACATCCTTCTACCTCATTTACTTCTTCCCAGTAGAAAGTGTGTATTGGCGGAGTGTTTCACCCTCCTTCCGTCTCAAGGTCTATAGTGACCCAACATCNGGAGTGATTCAACTTTATCCTCACGAACACAAAGTAGGTATGGTCTGGAGAATGACTTTCAGTACAGCTTCTGATCCGGAGAGGCCCAAAACCTTGGGGCCCTTAACTTTATTCTTCTAGCTTCTTTGGGACATTCTGGGAGTTCCCCCAAAGAGAAGAAACTTGAGTAGTGGATCAATCTAGCTAGGGGACTCCTCCCCTTCCTGGGCAGCTACCACTCTAGGGACTTCGTCTATGCTGAAGTTGGAAAGGTACTCTACAGTGATCCTCCGTGTCACGTCGGAGTCCAACGCCAAGGCCAGACATGCCAAGGCGTCGACGTTCTTATCCTGAGGAACTTGCTTGACTTCAACTTTCTTGAATTTATAGAGTAAGGCTATTGCTTCAAGGTAGTAATTTTTCACTCTAAAGTCCCTTGCTTTAAACTCTCTGTTAACCTGGTTGACCACCAACATAGAATCGCAATAGACAGTCAGCTCTGTGGCTCCTGCCGCACTGGCAAGCTTAAGCCCGAAAATGAGGGCTTCATACTCAACCTCATTGTTAGACGCTTTGAAGCCTAGTCGGACGGCTTGTTTTGTGATCAATCCCTCCGGGGAGACTAATAGTATCCCAATTTTGGAACCCTTATTGTTGGAGGATCTGTCCACACAAAGACTCCAAGAGGATCCTGGCTGTCCGTGGAGGGCTCCACCTCAGGGAGAAACGGCTCCCCTTTGGTAAACTTTGTTATAAAGTCCACCAGCACCTACCCCTTTATGGCAGTGCGAGGCTTGTAATGAATATCATGTTCTCCCATTTTCACCGTCCACTTAGCTATTCTTCTCAAGAGGTCCGCCTTCCTTAGAATCGCTTTCAAAGGTTTGGTTCGTCTGGACGATGATCGGGTGTGCATGAAAGTAATGTTTTAACTTTCTTGCGATTGTGACCAGGGCCAATGCAAGCTTTTCTAGGGGCAAGTATCTTGTCTCCGCGTCCAATAGAGTCTTATTAACGTAGTACACTGGCTTCTGTTCGCGTTCATACTCATGGACCAGTACACCACTAACAACAAACTCTGACACGGCCAGGTAAAGGAACAACATCTCCCCTCTCATTAGGACGGATAGAGTTGAAAGGACCCTAAGGTACTCTTTGATACCTCCAAGAGCATCCTTGCATTCCTGATTCCAAGTATCCTTCCTGGACCTCCTGAAAGCCCCAAAAAAGGGCTTGCACTTGTTCGATAATCGATAGATAAAACGATTTAGTACAGCTAACATTTCTGTGAGTTTCTAGACTTCCCGGAATATCCATGATGGCTTGTATCTGCTCTAGATTGGTTTGAACATCGTGTTGACTCACTAAATACCCAAGGAACTTAGCAGAACCAACTCCAAATACACACTTTGCCGCATTCAGTTTCAGTCCGTACTCCCGAAGGGTGGAGAATGTGTCTTCCAAGTCCGCAATGTGATCGTCCTTTTTCTACTCTTGACCAGCATGTCATCAATATACTCCTCCATGGTATTCTCTATCTGCCACTTGAACAATCAGTTCATGAGCCTTTGGTATGTAAATTCCACATTCTTTAGACCGAATGACATGACCATGTAACAACAAACTCCTCTCAGAGTGATGAAAACAGTTTTTTCCTGGTTGAGCGGATGAAGAGGAATCTGGTAGTAGCCGACCCTGGCATCCAGGAAGCTCATGCACTGGTGCCCTGCTGTGGCGTCCACCAGCTGATCCACCTTTGGAAGGGGAAGGTCATCCTTAGGACAAACATTGTTCAGGTTAGTGAAGTCCACGCAAACGCGCCATTTTCCACCCTTTTTTTTTGCGCAAATCGTATTTGATAGTCATTCTGGGAACTGCACTTTTCGAATGGCATTAGCCTCTAGGAGCTGCTCCACTTCTTCATTTACCGCCTGGACATGATGTTGCGTCGTGCACCAAGGCTTTTGCTTCACTGGCTTGTGAACGGGATCAACATGAAGTCTATGGGTTCTGACTTCGTTCATTTATGTGGCATCCCATGCAAATACATCTACATTCCTTCTTAAAAAATTAGTCATCTCTTTCTGCTTGGCCGGGGACATGGTGAAGCTAACCAGGAAGTACCTTTCGTCGTCTCTTTCCACCAGAAGTACCTTCCGGAGATCCTCCACTTAGTGATCTGCCAAATCAATCCATAGCATGTCAACTCGCAACCGCCCAGACTATAATTGCTATTTATTCAACACCTCCTCCGAGGCTCGCTCCTTCTCCTTGGAGGCGACCCCTGCCTTTACCGTTTTATAGAAGCAACTCTTTGCGGACACCTAATCCCCGCGAATTTTTATTACTCATTCAAGGGTGGAGAACTTCAACTTTTGATAATAGGTGGAGTGTATTGTCCCAAGTGCATGTAACCAAGTTCGCCCCATGATTATATTATAGGGCGAATCGGAGTCAATCACTACGAACTCCGTGTCGGTAGTAATGGGTCCCGTGGTAACCAACAGTGTGATTTTGCCCAAGGGCAAGGCAAACGAGTCATTGAATCCCACGAGGGACGTTTTGACTTTGGTAAGATTTTTGGAACCAAGTGTCACACCCTGAATTTTTTTTTCTTTTAAAAAAAAATATTCGACGTGATTAAAGAATAAAAACACACATAATTGATAATAATCTTCCTTGTATTATTATGTTCAGCGTGTAATTACATAATCTTTCCTCGATCAATTAAAATATTTTTGATATAACATAAAGAGAAATAATAATAACAGTCTCTATGTACATCGTCCTTTTAACTTGTCCTTCTGCCTGACTTTATATTTCTGAAAAATGTTAGATAGGGATAAACTTACCAGCCTAGTAGGATAACGTTTATCAAGGACTATCAAGGTTTTAAAACAATGCATAATATAAATAAACAATGGATAAATGCAAGAATAGAGCAAAATAAGGAATTAAATAAATAAATTTCAGCACATATCGATCATATCAATCCGTCAATTTTTTGGTCCGCGCATGAACCCCCTTCGGAGAAAAACTTTGGGGTCTTGCACCCTAGGGAATCTAATGTCATTCTTGCTTTTCTGGGAACACTAATACCGGGAATTATGTGATACCACACAGACTACCATGACAACTAATATTACTAACCAGTGAATTCAAGGACTAGTAAGAATCCTGCTAATCCTCGCAAGGACCACACATCTACTTACCCTCTGCGCTCGATTATGTGCATCCATAATAATTTTCTCAAAATCATAAAATAAAGTCATATCGTAGTCAGATCTAATAGCAAGTAAAGAAATCAAACATTAAATAATAATTAAAAAAATATTTATTATGCAACATAATTTTACAAGATAATTAGGGTCTCGATATAAATAACAAAAATATAGAATATGTATGATTACGATTTATTTATAAAACCCCAATTTGACCTCATGATTAAAATAATATAATATTACATTATATAATTAAAAATAGATTTAATATTAAACCCCCAAACATGCATGAAATGCATCAATAACAGTAAAAGATAAAAGAAACCTTACCTCTGACGTTTTTGTAGCTCGATACCATGTACTATGACAAAACAACCAAAATAATATTTTAAAAAAACAATAGGTAATAAGAGTTTTGTTAAGTTAAAATAATTTTTGGAATAACTAACAAAAAATAATGATACTTAAATTTGATCCCAAAATATTTAATGAGTATCAACTTTAAGTGACTCAAATCTATAAAATTACTAAATAATAACTAAAAGAATCTTACCCAAAAAATTTTGATCACAAAAGCTAACTCTAAGGTCAACACAATTTTGACCTATCTCCTCTCTTTCCTCTTTCTTCCTTTCTTCCTCTCTTTTTTTTTCTTCTCTTTGGTGCGTTGCTTGAAGGGCCAAAGACAGGCTATTTGTGGCCAAAGCCTTGGTTGCCAACTTCAGCCATGACATCTTGCAATTACCTCATATGGACAATTGTCCATTTGTTTACCACTTACATTTTTTTTTGCACGTTTCAAATCTTGCAAATTTGAAATAGGATGCTTGTCCTTTCACACACACACACACACACACACATATATATAGATAGATATTTATAGATATGTTCATTCATTATATGATTACAAAATTTGACATAAAGTATAGTCATTTGGCTCTTTTTCGTGTGAAGAGTCTATATTTGATGTTCATTTCTTCTTAAAAAATAAATCTCAATTATATAGAATCATAATTAATGATCAAATTAACGTGTCAATGATTAATATACAGGTCATCACACCAAGGCCCATGCGTTTTAAGACTTCGAGGTACATCACCTCTAAGGAACTCCCGTAGTCCACCAAAACCCTTTTGACATCGAAATCATCAATCTTCAAAGTTAGGATCAAGGCGTCCTCATGGGGGAAGACCACATCCGCTAGGTTAGTATTGGAGAAAGTAATACTTTCTCATTCGTCCGAGGCCTCTTGTTGGGCCAACCCCCCTCTCTTTCATCCACCTTCCTTGCAAAGGTTACCCTCTTAAGGTCGTATCTGAGGGTATTGATCGTCGATCGATCTAGTGAGCAGACATGGATGATGTCAATGAGATTGTCACGAACAGTGGCTTGATTATTGGCACCATGAGTCTCCACTGCCGTTGTTTCCTCGATGAATTCCTTCAGGTGTCCCTCTTGCACCAACTTCTCTAAAAAGAACTTGTAGACCTTGCAATCTTCGGTGAGGTGCCCCACGTCTTGATGGTACAAACATCTTACCTTCTGGTTCCTGATGGATGGATCGCCCTACATCTTGGGCGGTCACTTGAAAAAAGATTCCGTCTTAATCTTGTGCAACAGTTTGTAAATAGGCTCCTTAAACATAGCATGGACTCCTTTGAAAGAACTTCCTGACAGAGGCATTAATCCCTTTTGGGAAAGGGCCCCCTCTTTCTCCTTTTCCTTCTTCTTTGGGACTTGAGATTTCCCCTTGCCCCCCACCATTTCGTCTTCTATTCGGGAGTACTTGTTGATTCGGGTCATCAACTCGCTCATATCCATTGGTGTTTTCTTTGTTAAGGAACTATAAAGGTCGGTGTCCCGTGAGAGGTTAAGTCTAAAAGAGGCTGCTGCCATGACCTCAGAACATCCTTCTACCTCATTTACTTCTTCCCAGTAGAAAGTGTGTATTGGCGGAGTGTTTCACCCTCCTTCCGTCTCAAGGTCTATAGTGACCCAACATCCTTAGGGCGCTTACTCCCTGTAATGAATCAGGTAGAAAATTGTTTGGTTAGCTCCTTCCAAGATCCTATGTTGTCGAATGGGAGGGTTTCAATCCATTTCATGGCAGTGTCTCCCAGGCTCATTGAGAAGCATAACAGTCGGTGATCTGAGTGGTATAAAGACATCATCTGCTTGTATTGTCTAAGATGAGCCTCCGGGTTGGAGCGTTCGCCATACACTTTGAACTTCGACACCGCAAACTTCTTTGGGACCTCCATCTCCACGATATAAAGGGCAATTGGATAGCTTCGTCGTTGGTGTCATCCTCTAGGATGGTCTTATCCCTCTTCACAGACTCTAACCGTACCCTGAGGGTCTCCTCTTACTTGGGGCACATCTCTGTAACTCCTCGACGTCTGTCATTGTGCCCCTCAGATCCTGCATTCCACACGGAGAGGGTTGATCCTTCCTTGGATTACTCCACGCCCCCTCGTCCCAAACAATCTCCGATAGAGGTCATTCCAAGCCAATGGCCTAGCCCTCTTGGTAGGAACCTCCGGGAGTTGTCTCTTGGCTCTCGGGAGCTTCGGAGCCTTGGAGCTCCCTGCTTCACCACTCAGACAATTCCTCAAGTCCTTTACCCCAACTTCCCTGACGAAGGGCTCCCATGACTACCGCAAGTCTCGAGATCCTTTGCAATAGAGTGCAAATTCATTGAGTCGATTTAGGACGTTCACGTTGTCCTCCTCCAATTGTCGTAGTCGATCCCCGAACCGATCTTCGATCACATCAGCAAGTTGGCAGGCCAAGGGGGTTGATTTTTAAGCCCCGATACTCAGACTAGTTTGGCAGGTTTACTCCCTAGAATGAACAGAAAGTTCCTTGTTGACACTTTCAATGTGGTCCTTCGTTCTCGACATGGAAGGAGCTAGTAAATTCGTATTCTTTTATTGAGGACTCTTTCCTTTTTGACGATTATTCACCATGGTCACTGTTCTTGGGACAATTTGGTCGATTTTCCACAAACAACGCTAAACTGTGCACGGTGATTTTCGCACAATGAATAAAAAAGACAGCTCTCTCTCTTAGTGAACTCATATTTACCTCGAAAGTCGACAATTTTGTGACAAAGAGAGGCTAAACATGGCCTAATGAGTGGTGATAAATTATTTTCAAAGCTATCTGATCAATTTCGGCAAGCCGAATGCGGTTCCTAACACTCAAAAGATGGGTTAGAAGGGGCGCCGGAGTGTTTTTTGGCGTATCCCCTCCGACAGACAAGTTAGTTCCTAAGATAGGGAAAGGAAAAAGCACTGTTATGTATTCTGGAGTCAATTTGCGTACCTTTGCCTCACATTTGTGAATGCNAAAATATTACACACAGATCCTTTAAAATTTATACATATAACATTTAGGCCCTTAGATCCTTGCCGTTATTATATCTATTAATAAATTATACTCAAACTCCCTAAAATTTGTAAACGTGTAATATTTAAACTGCTCAATTTAAAATATTATACTTTAACCAAAAATACTCTAATCATAAAATATCAAATATTTTAAATTTTACAACCAAAGTTCATATTTTTTTATGGCATTTATTGAAGTAAAATCAAAAATAAAAATCTAAATTTTTATTAAAAAGTTATAATTATACTATCTATTAGAATTTTATTTGGTCATTTAAACTACCAAATTATTTCAATTAAAGCTAAAAAATATTATGTCCGTTACAGTTTGACCCCTTATTTAATTTTTTAGTTTTTTTTTGAAAGATAGTATAATTTTATATTAATTATGATTTTTCAAGAAAAAATTGAATTTTTGTTTTTAATTTTAATTCAATAAATGATACAATAAAGCATAAACTTTTATTGTAAAATTTAAAATATTTGATATACAACCTTTGATTCGAGTATTTTTTATGTAAGTATAATATTTTAAACTTAAAGGGTCTATGTATTACATGTCTATAAACTTTAGAGGGTCTGAATATAATTTACTAACAAATATAATAATAGACATTGACGACAAGGGTCTAAGTGTTACGGACAAACTTCAAAAGGCTTATATGTAATCTTACCTTGCACCCTAAAAGATCACTCGAATCATGTTCAAGTCATCCATTAATAGTCGTTAAATAACTTTCAATTGTATCGTGTCATAATATTTTCATGTCATGTTCAAGTCAATAAAAAAAATTATAAAATTATAAAATATCCATTTTTTCCTTTTAATATTTGTTAAATAGTTATTTCTACAGTTAGACACGAATCTTTTGACTGTTCGATTAAATTAAAATTAGATATGAATAATACAACTGTAGACAAAAAATAGTTATTTAATGAACATTGTAGGCAAACAATAGGTATTCTTATAATTTTATTAAATAATATTATATAAATTTTCATAAATGTGAAATATACGATACAACACAATTGATTCAACGTGAAAATATTTTGTGTTAAAAATATTTTTTTATCAACTCAAACGCAACACTAAAATGATACAACATGACAAAGAATAACATGATACACCATAGTTGAGAGATATTTAATGAGTATTAATGGATGAAATTCTTTTTTAATCATAAATGTGAAATATTTAAATGTTGAAGGTGTAATTTATAGTTATCCCAAACTTTTTTAATAGCAAAATGGATAGCAGTTAACTTCCGGTACACATTGATACAAATTTATGTCTTTTAAGATATAAATTGATATTTTTAAACTTTAAGGGAGTAAATTAAAATTCGAATAATCTTTTAGGATATAAGTAAAAATTAACCTTATTTCAAATGTCAGGAAGTTTTAATAATTAATAATTAAATAACAATTCTCAAAAAGTCTGAGTCTAATTATCTCAAGATGATAACTCTGCAGTGGATGTTAAAATTCTAGATGATGGTGTATTTCAACGTGATTCAATTTTGTGATGACGAGTAAATGAAAGAAACAATATTGAAATTATTGGGATCTGAGCTACTAGACTCGAGGAAATGATACTGAAAATTGTTAGGGAATTAGAGAATTAACACAGTAGAAATATAGTGGTTCACCAGCTCAGGAGCTNGATACTGAGAATTGTTAGGGAATTAGAGAATTAACACAGTAGAAATATAGTGGTTCACCAGCTCAGGAGCTCGGCTAATCAACTCTTCAATAGAGGCTATGACTCCTTTTTCTTTATTGATCATACCAAAGGTTTGCAGAATAGGTTTTTGGTCATTCGGTCCCCCCTTCTGATGGGGGCATTACATGGTATTTATAGGAGTGACCCTTAATCTATGGGATCTGATCCGTGATCCTCGCCATCTATTCGAGGAATTCTCCATTATCTTAGGAGAGTATCTTGGTTGGTTGAAGATTTTGTGCCTTGAGTGTTACTTCAAACCGCTTGTAGAGTTCTTTATAGTATCCAATTGATTCCTCATTGCTTCAGCTTATTATCTCGCTTGAAGGGAACTCTAACTCTGATTTTCTGAGCTCTGCATAACTATGATTTTCTGAGCTCAGCATACCTGACCTCCATGTTTGACCNGATGAGCCTCCGGGTTGGAGCGTTCGCCATACACTTTGAACTTCGACACCGCAAACTTCTTTGGGACCTCCATCTCCACGATATAAAGGGCAATTGGATAGCTTCGTCGTTGGTGTCATCCTCTAGGATGGTCTTATCCCTCCTCACAGACTCTAACCGTACCCTGAGGGTCTCCTCTTACTTGGGGCACATCTCTGTAACTCCTCGACGTCTGTCATTGTGCCCCTCAGATCCTGCATTCCACACGGAGAGGGTTGATCCTTCCTTGGATTACTCCACGCCCCCTCGTCCCAAACAATCTCCGATAGAGGTCATTCCAAGCCAATGGCCTAGCCCTCTTGGTAGGAACCTCCGGGAGTTGTCTCTTGGCTCTCGGGAGCTTCGGAGCCTTGGAGCTCCCTGCTTCACCACTCAGACAATTCCTCAAGTCCTTTACCCCAACTTCCCTGACGAAGGGCTCCCATGACTACCGCAAGTCTCGAGATCCTTTGCAATAGAGTGCAAATTCATTGAGTCGATTTAGGACGTTCACGTTGTCCTCCTCCAATTGTCGTAGTCGATCCCCGAACCGATCTTCGATCACATCAGCAAGTTGGCAGGCCAAGGGGGTTGATTTTTAAGCCCCGATACTCAGACTAGTTTGGCAGGTTTACTCCCTAGAATGAACAGAAAGTTCCTTGTTGACACTTTCAATGTGGTCCTTCGTTCTCGACATGGAAGGAGCTAGTAAATTCGTATTCTTTTATTGAGGACTCTTTCCTTTTTGACGATTATTCACCATGGTCACTGTTCTTGGGACAATTTGGTCGATTTTCCACAAACAACGCTAAACTGTGCACGGTGATTTTCGCACAATGAATAAAAAAGACAGCTCTCTCTCTTAGTGAACTCATATTTACCTCGAAAGTCGACAATTTTGTGACAAAGAGAGGCTAAACATGGCCTAATGAGTGGTGATAAATTATTTTCAAAGCTATCTGATCAATTTCGGCAAGCCGAATGCGGTTCCTAACACTCAAAAGATGGGTTAGAAGGGGCGCCGGAGTGTTTTTTGGCGTATCCCCTCCGACAGACAAGTTAGTTCCTAAGATAGGGAAAGGAAAAAGCACTGTTATGTATTCTGGAGTCAATTTGCGTACCTTTGCCTCACATTTGTGAATGCTACTTATACCTTCCACGAAGGTCATCATTACTGTTAGATGGGTCATGTCAAGAAGAGGCTTCTCATTGGTTTATTTTGGAGGCAATGGGTAGTGTCCAGTTATTGGGCAGAGCACCTCCTGTTTTGCGTGGGGAAGGGCTTGTTATTACATACTCGGGCTCCCAAGCATTTAATGTTCTTCCCTCTAAGCACAGGCATTAAATGCTCGGACTCCCGAACATTTAATGCTCCTTCTTTTAGGCTTCCCAAGTCATCATGGGCGTTCCATCCTTTTGAGTGATTAGTAAATGGTTCTCTAGGATGACTACATGTCAGTAGAGGTTTTTTTCAATTTACCCTCAATCCTGTACATTATGCCACGTGTCTAACTCTCTTTGGTTACTAACCTTGTCCCTTATGTCATTCTGACTTCGTTGGTAAGGCAAGCCAATGATTCATAGTTTAACTGAGATTGATGGCCAGTCACCGTCAATAATCCATCCAAGAGCCAAGGTGATGTGTCCATAAAAGTCCCAGAGATCTAATCATGCAGGGAATACATGTCTGAACCAAAGGGTTGAAAATGTCCTCGGTGCCGAAGACACGTGTCTTCACTAGAGAGCAGGGGTGTTCTCATAGCCGAGGACTCATTTCTTCACCAAAAAGTTGAAGGTGACCTCGGTGTCGTGTACACGTGTCTTCACCAGAAGGCTGAAGATGTCCTCGGTGCCAAGGACACATGTCATCACCGGAGTGCTAGAGGTGTCCTCAATGCCAAAGGCACATGTCAAATTCCGACTCTTTCTCAGAATTGTCCCATCAGTTGGCATTATTATTATTTAAAATATTAGGAAAAGCTATATGGCTGGTGCCGGTCACTATATAACACAATCATATTACAATTAACCTTCCAATTCTTTGTCTAGACTACCATCAGTGTAGATGCTGTGGTCCATCCACTAATAAACAAGAAAAAACTGACCACCTTGTTCCAATCGTGCCTGTCAAGATTCCCATCAGAAAATGAAGGCTCCAAGACTTTCAGTCTCTCTCTAAGAAACCTTTTATCAAACAGGTCATCTACAACAACTTGCCTGCCGCTAGATCGAAAAAAAAAAAACAGATCAGAGTAAAGCCATGGCTCTGCATGGTGCAAGACTGGTGGTGCCCATAGATTTGAAGAAGAAGCCACGGGAACAGAAACTTCCCCTTCACAACCGGTGGCATCCAGACATACCCCTAGTTGCAGAGGTCAAAGTTGGAGAGGTTTTCAGGGTTGAGATGGTGGATTGGAGTGGTGGTGGCGTTACCAAGGAGTACACTGCAGAAGATATCAAATATGCTGACCTCTCTGTTGTGAGTTGTCTATTTACCTCCTCATCTTCTAGGTTATTGTCAGCATATACTAAACTAAGCACACTCTTGGTAAGCATAGAACATAATGATGGCAAATAAGAGGTGGTGGAAAATCATCTCAATCATGCAATGTTGTAATTTGAGCATCAGATAGATGCAATTACAAACGAATCATGCGCATCGATTAAACCTTAAATTATGCGATCAGAGAAACTTGAACCCAAGATGCGCTTTTTGCTGACCCTGCTCTAGTTCCTTTCACAACTTTGTTGGACCATTCCAATAGGGTCCCACGGCTCACGAATTACTTTGGTTATGGGTACCAACCCACTTCAGTCGACGACCATCTTGCTCCGACACCAATAGATTAGCCTACATAAGTTTCTCGTCCAAACTACCACTCTATCCCTCCATGGCTCCTTTAACTCCAAGACTAGGAGTGCCCATAGACCTAAGAAGGAAGCCATGGGAGCAGAAGCAACATCTTCACAATCGTTGGCACCCAGAAATACCGCCGGTCGCCGAGGTTAAAACCGCTGAGGTATTCAAGATAGAGATGCTAGACTGGACAGGAGGTGCGATTAAAGATGATAGGGAGAATTATACCTACATCGCTAATATTTGTCGTTTAATTATTTAAATTTTTTGACATTTAAAATATTACACACAGATCCTTTAAAATTTATACATATAACATTTAGGCCCTTAGATCCTTGCCGTTATTATATCTATTAATAAATTATACTCAAACTCCCTAAAATTTGTAAACGTGTAATATTTAAACTGCTCAATTTAAAATATTATACTTTAACCAAAAATACTCTAATCATAAAATATCAAATATTTTAAATTTTACAACCAAAGTTCATATTTTTTTATGGCATTTATTGAAGTAAAATCAAAAATAAAAATCTAAATTTTTATTAAAAAGTTATAATTATACTATCTATTAGAATTTTATTTGGTCATTTAAACTACCAAATTATTTCAATTAAAGCTAAAAAATATTATGTCCGTTACAGTTTGACCCCTTATTTAATTTTTTAGTTTTTTTTTGAAAGATAGTATAATTTTATATTAATTATGATTTTTCAAGAAAAAATTGAATTTTTGTTTTTAATTTTAATTCAATAAATGATACAATAAAGCATAAACTTTTATTGTAAAATTTAAAATATTTGATATACAACCTTTGATTCGAGTATTTTTTATGTAAGTATAATATTTTAAACTTAAAGGGTCTATGTATTACATGTCTATAAACTTTAGAGGGTCTGAATATAATTTACTAACAAATATAATAATAGACATTGACGACAAGGGTCTAAGTGTTACGGACAAACTTCAAAAGGCTTATATGTAATCTTACCTTGCACCCTAAAAGATCACTCGAATCATGTTCAAGTCATCCATTAATAGTCATTAAATAACTTTCAATTGTATCGTGTCATAATATTTTCATGTCATGTTCAAGTCAATAAAAAAAATTATAAAATTATAAAATATCCATTTTTTCCTTTTAATATTTGTTAAATAGTTATTTCTACAGTTAGACACGAATCTTTTGACTGTTCGATTAAATTAAAATTAGATATGAATAATACAACTGTAGACAAAAAATAGTTATTTAATGAACATTGTAGGCAAACAATAGGTATTCTTATAATTTTATTAAATAATATTATATAAATTTTCATAAATGTGAAATATACGATACAACACAATTGATTCAACGTGAAAATATTTTGTGTTAAAAATATTTTTTTATCAACTCAAACGCAACACTAAAATGATACAACATGACAAAGAATAACATGATACACCATAGTTGAGAGATATTTAATGAGTATTAATGGATGAAATTCTTTTTTAATCATAAATGTGAAATATTTAAATGTTGAAGGTGTAATTTATAGTTATCCCAAACTTTTTTAATAGCAAAATGGATAGCAGTTAACTTCCGGTACACATTGATACAAATTTATGTCTTTTAAGATATAAATTGATATTTTTAAACTTTAAGGGAGTAAATTAAAATTCGAATAATCTTTTAGGATATAAGTAAAAATTAACCTTATTTCAAATGTCAGGAAGTTTTAATAATTAATAATTAAATAACAATTCTCAAAAAGTCTGAGTCTAATTATCTCAAGATGATAACTCTGCAGTGGATGTTAAAATTCTAGATGATGGTGTATTTCAACGTGATTCAATTTTGTGATGACGAGTAAATGAAAGAAACAATATTGAAATTATTGGGATCTGAGCTACTAGACTCGAGGAAATGATACTGAAAATTGTTAGGGAATTAGAGAATTAACACAGTAGAAATATAGTGGTTCACCAGCTCAGGAGCTCGGCTAATCCACTCTTCAATGGAGGCTATGGCTCCTTTTTCTTTATTGATCATACCAAAGGTTTACAGAATAGGTTTTTGGTCATTCGGTCCCCCCTTCTGATGGGGGCATTACATGGTATTTATAGGAGTGACCCTTAATCTATGGGATCTGATCCGTGATCCTCGCCATCTATTCGAGGAATTCTCCATTATCTTAGGAGAGTATCTTGGTTGGTTGAAGATTTTGTGCCTTGAGTGTTACTTCAAACCGCTTGTAAAGTTCTTTATAGTATCCAATTGATTCCTCATTGCTTCAGCTTATTATCTCGCTTGAAGGGAACTCTAACTCTGATTTTCTGAGCTCTGCATAACTATGATTTTCTGAGCTCAGCATACCTGACCTCCATGTTTGACCTCCATTCCCGAGCTCCTACTCGGGAATCATTCTGAGTATCATCAATTGCCCCCAGCTCTTGGCCGAGCTGGCTTGGGCAAGGGCTGAACTTAGGATGTAACAGTAATGGCTTCCTAATCAGCGACTTCAAATGTGCTCTAGCTATGCGTTTTTATTTTAGTCTTCCCTTGTTCCCCTTGCTTTAAGGAGTGCTGAGCTCTTCCTGAAACAAGAATACTTTGGGAGTTTCATACTTGAGCTTATTGGACGAGAGTAAGTGGTAAATCTCATCACCAGCTGCTCCCTGTGTTTCACGCTGGTATTGGCAATTCTGTAGGTTTATGCAGCCGAGCTTAGGTTATGGTGAACTGAGAGGCGTGGAGCTTAAAGCGATCTTATTCTTGAAGGCTTGGGGGTGTCTAGCACAGCTTTATCTTTAGTGGGGATAAGGCTACCAAGTTTAATTCTGGACTTGGTAACTGTCTGGATTTTTTAGGATGTTGGACTTGTAGACCTCATGGTTCTGCAACTTCTTCTGAAAGAGTTTTTCTTCTTAAACTCCCCACCGTAGGTGGCCGAGCTCATTGTGATGAACTTAGGAGTTCATCGAGAGCTACTGAGCTCATTTTTATGAACTTAAGGGTTCATTGTGAGCTTCTGAGCTCATTCCTATGAACTTAGGAGTTCATCGTGAGCTATTGAACTCATTTTCATGAACTTAAGAGTTCATCGTGAGCTCTAAGGCTTTTATTACGGATTAATGAGTTCGTCGTGAGCTTCAGGGCTCTTTATTACGAACTAATGAGTTCGTCGTGAGCTACAGGTCTCTTTTTATGAACTAACGAGTTCGTCGTGAGCTTCAGGGCTCTTTTTATGAACTAATGAGTTCATCATGAGCTCGAAGGCTCTTATTACGGACTAATGAGTTCGTCGTGAGCTCTAGGGCTCTTATTACAAACTAACGAGTTCGTCGTGAGCTCNTCATTCCCGAGCTCCTACTCGGGAATCATTCTGAGTATCATCAATTGCCCCCAGCTCTTGGTCGAGCTGGCTTGGGCAAGGGCTGAACTTAGGATGTAACAGTAATGGCTTCCTAATCAGCGACTTCAAATGTGCTCTAGCTATGCGTTTTTATTTTAGTCTTCCCTTGTTCCCCTTGCTTTAAGGAGTGCTGAGCTCTTCCTGAAACAAGAATACTTTGGGAGTTTCATACTTGAGCTTATTGGACGAGAGTAAGTGGTAAATCTCATCACCAGCTGCTCCCTGTGTTTCACGCTGGTATTGGCAATTCTGTAGGTTTATGCAGCCAAGCTTAGGTTATGGTGAACTGAGAGGCGTGGAGCTTAAAGCGATCTTATTCTTGAAGGCTTGGGGGTGTCTAGCACAGCTTTATCTTTAGTGGGGATAAGGCTACCAAGTTTAATTCTGGACTTGGTAACTGTCTGGATTTTTTAGGATGTTGGACTTGTAGACCTCATGGTTCTGCAACTTCTTCTGAAAGAGTTTTTCTTCTTAAACTCCCCACCGTAGGTGGCCGAGCTCATTGTGATGAACTTAGGAGTTCATCGAGAGCTACTGAGCTCATTTTTATGAACTTAAGGGTTCATTGTGAGCTTCTGAGCTCATTCCTATGAACTTAGGAGTTCATCGTGAGCTATTGAACTCATTTTCATGAACTTAAGAGTTCATCGTGAGCTCTAAGGCTTTTATTACGGACTAATGAGTTCGTCGTGAGCTTCAGGGCTCTTTATTACAAACTAATGAGTTCGTCGTGAGCTCTAGGTCTCTTTTTATGAACTAACGAGTTCGTCGTGAGCTCCAGGGCTCTTTTTATGAACTAANCGAGAGTAAGTGGTAAATCTCATCACCAGCTGCTCCCTGTGTTTCACGCTGGTATTGGCAATTCTGTAGGTTTATGCAGCCGAGCTTAGGTTATGGTGAACTGAGAGGCGTGGAGCTTAAAGCGATCTTATTCTTGAAGGCTTGGGGGTGTCTAGCACAGCTTTATCTTTAGTGGGGATAAGGCTACCGAGTTTAATTCTGGACTTGGTAACTGTCTGGATTTTTTAGGATGTTGGACTTGTAGACCTCATGGTTCTGCAACTTCTTCTGAAATAGTTTTTCTTCTTAAACTCCCCACCGTAGGTGGCCGAGCTCATTGTGATGAACTTAGGAGTTCATCGAGAGCTACTGAGCTCATTTTTATGAACTTAAGGGTTCATTGTGAGCTTCTGAGCTCATTCCTATGAACTTAGGAGTTCATCGTGAGCTATTGAACTCATTTTCATGAACTTAAGAGTTCATCGTGAGCTCTAAGGCTTTTATTACGGATTAATGAGTTCGTCGTGAGCTTCAGGGCTCTTTATTACGAACTAATGAGTTCGTCGTGAGCTCTAGGTCTCTTTTTATGAACTAACGAGTTCGTCGTGAGCTCNGGTGATGTGTCCATAAAAGTCCCGGAGATCTAATCATGCAGGGAATACATGTCTGAACCAAAGGGTTGAAAATGTCCTCGGTGCCGAGGACACGTGTCTTCACTAGAGAGCAGGGGTGTTCTCATAGCCGAGGACTCATTTCTTCNAGAGATCTAATCATGCAGGGAATACATGTCTGAACCAAAGGGTTGAAAATGTCCTCGGTGCCGAAGACACGTGTCTTCACTAGAGAGCAGGGGTGTTCTCATAGCCGAGGACTCATTTCTTCNCTAGGGCTCTTATTACAAACTAACGAGTTCGTCGTGAGCTCCAGGGCTCTTATTACGAACTNAAGTTTAATTCTGGACTTGGTAACTGTCTGGATTTTTTAGGATGTTGGACTTGTAGACCTCATGGTTCTGCAACTTCTTCTGAAAGAGTTTTTCTTCTTAANTCACCAAAAAGTTGAAGGTGACCTCGGTGTCGTGTACACGTGTCTTCACCAGAAGGCTGAAGATGTCCTCGGTGCCAAGGACACATGTCATCACCGGAGTGCTAGAGGTGTCCTCAATGCCAAAGGCACATGTCAAATTCCGACTCTTTCTCAGAATTGTCCCATCAGTTGGCATTATTATTATTTAAAATATTAGGAAAAGCTATATGGCTGGTGCCGGTCACTATATAACACAATCATATTACAATTAACCTTCCAATTCTTTGTCTAGACTACCATCAGTGTAGATGCTGTGGTCCATCCACTAATAAACAAGAAAAAACTGACCACCTTGTTCCAATCGTGCCTGTCAAGATTCCCATCAGAAAATGAAGGCTCCAAGACTTTCAGTCTCTCTCTAAGAAACCTTTTATCAAACAGGTCATCTACAACAACTTGCCTGCCGCTAGATCGAAAAAAAAAAAACNTTAATGAGTTCGTCGTGAGCTTCAGGGCTCTTTATTACGAACTAATGAGTTCGTCGTGAGCTACAGGTCTCTTTTTATGAACTAACGAGTTCGTCGTGAGCTTCAGGGCTCTTTTTATGAACTAATGAGTTCATCATGAGCTCGAAGGCTCTTATTACGGACTAATGAGTTCGTCGTGAGCTCTAGGGCTCTTATTACAAACTAACGAGTTCGTCGTGAGCTCCAGGGCTCTTATTACGAACTAACGAGTTCCTCGTAAGCTCCAGGGCTCTTTTTATAAACTAACGAGTTCATCGTGAACTCCAAGGCTCTTATTACAAATTAATGAGTTCGTCGTGAGCTCCAGGGCTCTTTTTATGAACTAACGAATTCGTCGTGAGCTTCAGGGCTCTTATTACGAACTGACGAGTTCCTCGTAAGCTCCAGGGCTCTTTTTATAAACTAACGAGTTCATCGTGAACTCCAAGGCTCTTATTACAAATTAATGACTTCGTCGTGAGCTTCAGGGCTCTTTTTATGAACTAATGAGTTCGTCGTGAGCTCTAAGGCTCTTTCTAGGAACTAATGAGTTCATCCTGAGCTCCAGGGCTCTTATTACGGACAAATGAGTTCATCGTGAACTTCAGGGCTCTTATTACGAATTAATGAGTTTGTCGTGAGCTCCAAGACTCTTTCTATGAACTAACGAGTTCATCTTGAGCTCCAGGGCTCTTATTACGGACTAATAAGTTCGTCGTGAGCTCCTGGGCTCTTCGTAAGAATGAATGAACCACAGACTTGCTGTTTTATTAATAATCATATTGCAAGACAAACTTACTGAAAAAATTTCCTAAATATGTTCTGCATTCCAAGAGTGGGGTAAAATTTTCGTCGGGTCTGCTTTCATCCGGGGTGGCCACCTCAAGAATATTTTGTTTTGTACCTCATACAAGATTTGCGATATTGTTGCGGTGAGTGGAGGGACCTGCCGAGATGCTTACCTCGGCTGCAACTCTGGATGAGGTGGTCCCAAGTGATCTCTGACGTCTCCCCTTCTTTTGGGGAACGCTCTCTGTCTTTTCTTGGAGACCTGCCTCGTTCTCTCTTCTTTTCTTCCTTCCCTTTCTCCTTTCTAGACAAAGGGCTCCCGACCTTGGAGAAGAACGCTTCCTCACCATTTATATACTCTTTTGCTTTGGCAAGCACCTCCGCCATACTAGCCTGAGGGTTTTTTGAGATGAAAAACATCAGATCTTTTGACTGAACTCCCAGACCTACTATGAAGGCTGTAATAGCAAATTTTTCGTCTGGGACATTCACCTTCAAGGATTCTAAGTTGAACCGTTGGACATAAGACCGTAGGTTCTCATCAAGTCCCTGTTTCACATTTAACAAATGATAGCTCAGTTTCCTATAGGTCCGAGCTCCGAAGAAGTGGGACACAAACGAGATTGACAGCTCTTTAAAAGAGGAAATCGAGGCTGGGGGGAGTCTGTTGAACCATGTTAAGGCTGAGCCCTTCAGGGTGATAGCAAAGACCCTGCATCTCACTGGATCTTGATATCCATGCAATTCCATTTGGTTTTTGTAGGTGTTGAGGTGGTCCACGGGATCTTTTGTCCCATCGAAAGCATCCACCTGCGGCATTCTGAATTTTGGTGGGAGAGGGAAATGCAGCACCCCAGCAGTGAATGGAGATTCGGTTTGTTGCACCAAGGCATCCATCGTGACTGGGGCCTTACTCTTCACTGCCTCCTTCATCTGGCTGAGCTCTTGCTTTATGTCTTTGAAACGTTGTTCCCAATGGTGTTCTCTTTTCCCCTGTTGATAATGGAAGAAGTCGCTTCTCTCTCCTTTCTTATACTGACTTTGCACTTCCTCGTTGTGACCATTCCTAGGGGGTAGGCGAGGTTCTTACCCCAAGGTCTGGCTATTCTCTCCCACCTCATTAACTTCTCTGAGGGGGGCGAGATGCAGTTGTTCCCTTAGAAATGNGCAAGCACCTCCGCCATACTAGCCTGAGGGTTTTTTGAGATGAAAAACATCAGATCTTTTGACTGAACTCCCAGACCTACTATGAAGGCTGTAATAGCAAATTTTTCGTCNAGCCTCCTGTGGGCATTGTAGGAGCTTTAACAGTTCTTCGTTCTGTTTTATAAGACGTTCATTGACAAGACGAAGGGCCTCCATCTCATTATTCATGGGAAGGCCCCCC
>CAUOFW020001358.1:790241-827594 GCA_963454935.2 Ilex paraguariensis
ACCGTTGGACATAAGACCATAGGTTCTCATCAGGTCCCTGTTTCACATTTAACAAATGGTAGCTCAGTTTCCTATAGGTCCGAGCTCCGAAGAAGTGGGACACAAACGAGATTGACAGCTCTTTAAAAGAGGAAATCGAGGCTGGGGGGAGTCTGTTGAACCATGTTAAGGCTGAGCCCTTCAGGGTGATANAGTCTGTTGAACCATGCTAAGGCTGAGCCCTTCAGGGTGATAGCAAAGACCCTGCATCTCACTGGATCTTGATATCCATGCAATTCCATTTGGTTTTTGTAGGTGTTGAGGTGGTCCACGGGATCTTTTGTCCCATCGAAAGCATCCACCTGCGGCATTCTGAATTTTGGTGGGAGAGGGAAATGCAGCACCCCAGCAGTGAATGGAGATTCGGTTTGTTGCACCAAGGCATCCATCGTGACTGGGGCCTTACTCTTCACTGCCTCCTTCATCTGGCTGAGCTCTTGCTTTATGTCTTTGAAACGTTGTTCCCAATGGTGTCCTCTTTTCTCCTGTTGATAATGGAAGAAGTCGTTTCTCTCTCCTTTCTTATACTGACTTTGCACTTCCTCGTTGTGACCATTCCTAGGGGTAGGCAAGGTTCTTATCCCAAGGTCTGGCTATTCTCTCTCACCTCATTAACTTCTCTGAGGGAGTCAAGATACGGTTGCTCCCTTGGTGGTGGATTATTCTGGCCTCCTTGGGCCGGTCGAGCCTCCTGTGGGCGTTGTAGGAGCTTTAACAGTTCTTCGTTCTGTTTTATAAGACGTTCATTGATAAGACGAAGGGCCTCCATCTCATTATTCATGGGAAGGCCCCCCATGGGGGGATCGACTTCTTGCGCGTTTTCGGGTTGTCTGTTATTTGCGGCTTCCTATTAATCTTGCATCCGTAGAGGATTGGTCTGACTTCGGCTCATGTTTCGCGTTGATACCATCAGTCACTGAAAAATCAGTTTTATTTGTAACAGGAACAGTCGTTCCCACAGACGGCGCCAAACTGATGGTGTATTTCAACGTGATACAATTTTGTGATTACGAGTAAATGAAAGAAACAATATTGAAATTATTGGGATCTAAGCTACTAGACTCGAGGGAACGATACTGAGAATTGTTGGGGAGTTGGAGAATTAACACAGTAGAAATATAGTGATTCACCAGCTCGGGAGCTTGGCTAATCCACTTTTCAATGGAGGCTATGGCTCTTTTTTCTTTATTGATCATACCAAAGGTTTACAGAATAGGTTTTTGGTCATTCGGTCCCCCCTTCTAATGGGGGCGTTACATGGTATTTATAGGGGTGACCCTTAATCTATGGGATCTAATCTGTGATCTTCGCAATCTATCCGAAGAATTCTCCTTGATCTTAGGAGAGTATCTTAGTTAGTTGAGGATTTTGTGCCTTAAGTGTTACTTCAAACCGCCTGTAGAATTCTTTGTAGTATCCAATTGCTTCCTCATTGCTTCAGCTTATTATCTCGTTTGAGGAGAGCTCTAGCTCTGATTTTTTGAGCTCTGCATAGCTCTGATTTTCTGAGCTCAGCATACCTGACCTCCATGTTTGACTTCCATTTCCGAGCTCCTGCTCGGGAATCATTCTGAGTATCATCACTAGACATCTCAGCTGTAAGTACCAACACTAGTTCCTGTAGTATGTTGAACAGAGACTTCTCAAAACTTAACATTGGTAATTTCCAAATTACACTTCAAAGGAACTACATCTAGTGACATTACACATGTAATATCGAGAGGATATTTTTGTTGTAGTACACAAATTCTACGAGGTTTTTAGATGATCGCTAAAATACTAGGGGTCTTCCCTGTATTTTAGGAGGTTTTGTAGTACTATTTTTTGGTATTTCACCTTCTCTTTTGGTTTAATGAAAGTGTGGCCCATAACTTTTTTTTAAGTTCATTGTTTTACCTCTTTTCACTTTCTTGTTTCAACTATGATATCGAAAAGTTACATCTCGGAATGCTGAATTAATAGTACTGATAAAATTAATTTTCAACTGTTCTTGAAAATGACCTCTTTGACATCTGGCTCAGGCGCATTATATGAGTGGGCCCATCAGGGTTGTAGATGTAGATGGCACTCCCGCCAAGCCAGGTGATCTTCTGGCAGTTGAAATATGCAATTTGGGTCCTCTACCAGGAGATGAATGGGGTTATACAGCAATATTCGACAGAGAAAATGGTGGCGGTTTTCTAACTGATCATTTTCCTTGTGCTACCAAAGCTATCTGGTATTTCGAAGGAATATATGCTTACTCTCCTCATATACCAGGTATATTCTCCACCCTTCTTTTGTTACTATGCGCCTAGAAGAACAAATAAGTACTTAATCCATCCAGGAAAGGCAGTTCAGATAGCAGCATTTCAATAATTAATGCATTGTGTCCCGAAGTTCGAATTGTATAAGAGACACCCTAGCTGGCCAGATGCATGTTTTTTTTTGGAAAGAAGATGCATGTAATTAGGGGAATTCTAAGTTTACTTTGTAACCATAAGTCCAAAGATCACATATTTATGAGGATTTCGGCTGTCTTTGTAAGAAATTCATATATGCCACCTTATTATTGACCACACACTATATTACTAAGTTGAATTGTACAGAGACGCGATTATTTGGGAATAACCTATGCCTATCCGGTAAAACTCGGCACAAATTTGTACCTATCTCCTTCTGCTATTCATGCACTTTCTGCTGCTTGACAGGCGTACGATTTCCGGGTTTGACTCACCCCGGAATAATTGGAACTGCACCTTCAATGGAACTACTTCAGATATGGAATGAANTGCCTCAGCACAAATTTGTACCTATCTCCTTCTGCTATTCATGCACTTTCTGCTGCTTGACAGGNCCATAAGTCCAAAGATCACATATTTATGAGGATTTCGGCTGTCTTTGTAAGAAATTCATATATGCCACCTTATTATTGACCACACACTATATTACTAAGTTGAATTGTACAGAGACGCGATTATTTGGGAATAACCTATGCCTATCCGGTAAAACTCGGCACAAATTTGTACCTATCTCCTTCTGCTATTCATGCACTTTCTGCTGCTTGACAGGCGTACGATTTCCGGGTTTGACTCACCCCGGAATAATTGGAACTGCACCTTCAATGGAACTACTTCAGATATGGAATGAAAGGGAAAGAAATCTTCAAGAAACTGGACTTCAGTCTCTCAAGTTATGTGAGGTTTTGCATGCACGACCACTGGCAAACCTACCCTCGACCAAAGGGTGTTTTCTTGGCAAGGTCTGGCTCATTCAATATAAATCCAAGAAGTATAATTGTATCAATTCCCCCAAACTTTGATCCCTCCAGTACACTTTCCCTTAATTTTCCGCGAAAGTAATCACCCTAACAGATAAAGCTGGTAAACTGCAACTTATCCAACTTTCTACCAGCAGAAAAGGGTTATTTTAACACCAAATTATTGTGTGTAGATTCAAGAGGGCACTCCTGAATGGGAAAAGATCGCTAAGGAGGCTGCAAGGACAATTCCAGGAAGAGAAAATGGGGGAAATTGCGACATAAAAAATCTCAGCAGAGGTTCAAAAATATACCTACCAGTATTTGTGGATGGAGCAAATTTCAGCACTGGGGACATGCATTTTTCTCAAGGCGATGGCGAAATCTCATTCTGTGGGGCAATCGAGATGAGTGGTTTTCTAGAGCTCAAGTAAATTTCATCTCTTCTCTATCACTTTATCATTAGTGTGGAATCCTCAAGGTAAATATATGTGTGTGTGTGTGTGTTTATAGATATAGATATATGTGATTCAAAGAATAGTTCCCATGGGATCATTACATTAATAGCAACAAATAAAAAAGCCACAGAACAGTGAGATAAACATAATGTGAAGTCATCAATGTAAAAGTAGCAATGGTAAATCTATATGACACAGAATTTCAACTCTACACAAAGTGTTCCTAGTTAAGTGACTCAGCTTCAGTCCTCAAACAAGTACTAACTATGCACCTGTTGCAATCAAGAATTTAAAAAGTTAAGGTTTTCTTTTGTCTTTTACACTAGAAAGCTTTCACTTCTTATCCTGAAAATGTCATCTTTATTCTCTGGAGATCAAATCAAAGATAATGTAGTGACTTTAGGAAGGAGCGAAAAGACCAAGTTTTGATGTCCTGACACTTCCACTACTAAAAACAAAACTTCACTGATAATTTAGTAGTAAGGTGACTTGCTGACCTAGGGAAACCTAAACACGATTTTTTTTTTTTTGGGAAATAACCTAAAAACAATTGTTGATAAAGCTTCGTAAACCAACTTAGTCAAACAATTATAGTGATAATTCTGGTATTGGCACCAACACATGATTGAGAATAGCACCTCAAAGCCACACACACACACACACAAGGCAACCGTGTGAGTGAGTTGATCAGGTCAAAGATTCAGTATAATAGCTATATTAAGATGCATACTAGTCAGAAACCACACCACCCATGTTAACTCCTAATTTATGTTTACTGAAAAATGTGATGTGTATGATTCACCTAATCTCTAAATTGCAGGACAAAGGGCTATGTTCAGTTGCATGATGACTTGCCTTAGTTTTGAAAATAGAAAATATTCAGTGCCTTTCCTGTTAGCTGTGTTTTTTTTTTTTATAATTTTCTGTGATATGTATTGGAGGGTCTGAAATTTGAGGCAGGAATAGCTGATTATATCTCTTATCCATGAACTACCTTAGTGTAGTTGTATCCGAAACATAGATTACATTGAATTCACAAATTTAAAAATAAATATTGTTTTAGCAATTTAAAATATCCAAGCCTAGTGATTCATCACTAGAAGTTTTCAGCTTTGCAAAAGATTGAAGTTAGGTGGTATCCACTATTTCTTAAAACATTACATATCCTAAGGCAGAACAAAGTTTCTACAAGACATAGTATTAAACATTGGTATCAATCAAAGAATTCCAATACAATATCATAAAAATGATCGAGCAAGTTTTCCATTAGTCTTCAAGGAATTTGGATTTCTCCTCCCTCCCTTCGTCAAACATGCCTGTAAGATACACGTCAGACTGATGTCATGTCAAACACATATCTGATATCATACCCTTGTTATGTTGTTGCCTAGCCAAGTAACACATAACACCACCAACTCACTACAGCCCTTTGAGTCTGAGAAAAGCCTAGGGGCACAGTATCAGCAATGCCAAGATAGAATATGATTGGCAATTATCACAACAAAATTTGCTGGAGAAATAGGCGCACTAGTCAACCCAAGAGTGATCAAGAATTCTACTTAAAAAACCTATGTTAAAAGACCTTAAAACAAGGATCTCAGTCTAGGTGACCCTTTCATCTAGATGATCGTAAAAACTATTCCTACAGAAGTCATCCTTCACTCTAATCATCAACCTAAATGGCAAAGATGTATTTTGGACAATAGGACCTGTGCATGAAGGGTTTATTTATGTCCATGTCAGAGGAAAACTGTCACCAAACCGAATATGTCAAGATGCAAAAATGCAAAGATTGCAAGCTTATTTATAGGCATGAGGCTCCATGGCATTTTGTAATAATTGCCAAAACCAAGGGAAATGGTACAAGGCCAAGAGTTCAGGTTGAAGACTTTTCAACCTCAAGTTTTCTTCTTTTTGTCCTTGTTGCATCATTTGTTGAATTTGGAGCCACCGTCCAACAAATCTCAACCTTGGCGAGAACTCAATAACCTCTACCTGAAATTCCAGGTCCGCATCTTGATGCAAATGTCCATCCCCACGCCTTGGGACATCCTGTCAATCTAACAGTGCGTGAGATTGCTCAAGTCCAAACAATGCCAGAACGTTTATGTAGTAACTGACTTAGAGTTGTATTGTGACAGCTAAAGTGCTATTCATCTGGCAAATAATCAAGTTTATCATGTCAAATCAAAACATATCGATGTGAGGTATCACGCTCTCAAGGAGTGGTTGAAAGAAGGGATGGTGAATTTGATGAAAGTTCATATGGAGAACAATGTTGCTGATATGATGAGAAAGTCGGTCACTATATAGAAGTTCAAGCATTGTTTAGACTTGATCAATCTTTCACACCATTAGCTTCCAGGAACATTCCAAGGCATGGGAATGGGTATCTAATATCTATATCAAGATGCGGACCTGGTGTTTCATGTGGAGGTTATTGAATTCTAGCTAAGGTGGAGATTTATTGCGATTGAAGGCTCGAAGTCATAGTCGGTTAACAATTGTTTGGGCACCAAGTTGGAGGAACATTGCACTTTGGAGAATGTGGTGCATATCTTTGAAATGATCTGTGAAGAGGACCCATGAAAAAGAAGACTTGTGACATCTTTTCATTGGCTACAAAATTGCCTGTCTTCTTGCAATAATTATCATATTGCCATTGCAGCATTTGCCTATAAATAGGCATCAAAACTTTAAGTTTTTGACATCCAATTTTGAGCGAGAGAGTTTAGTATATAACTCTTCTCTATTTTAAAGGATTGAGTGGGTTAATTGAGTAGGGTGTACAATGGATAAAAAGCTCCGGTTTGGAATATTAAATTTGAGTAGTGAAGCTTTTATCATTGTACTCAATTGTTCTCAATAATAAAAACAACAACCGGATCACACCTCGTGGACGTAAACTTGAATTTTGCCAAACCATGTAAATATTAGTGTTGTCTTTCTTTTAAGCGTTTTGATTTATTTTATTTATTTATTTTCTCATCATCGTATTAACTCAATTGTTGACTGTGGCTCCAAATTCAACAAATGATGTAGTGCCGAAATTGCAATAGGAACAAAAATGAAGAAAACGTGAGGTTGGAAAGCTCTCGTGCCCATAAATAGGCTTGCAATCTTTGAATTCTAACAACCCAATTTTGTGAGAAAAGCGAGAGTCCAGTAGAAAAACTCTCATCTTCTTTACGTATTGAGTGGATGAGTTGAGTGAGGTGTACAAGGGTTGGTGTATAAAGCTCGGGTTTGGAGTATAAAATTCGAGTAGTGAGGATTTGTACAATCGTACTCAATTTTCCTTAATATTGAAGGAGACCAGATCACGCCTACATGTATGTAGGCAAGAATTTTGTCAAACGACATAAATATCTGTGATGCCTTTCTTTGTGTGTTTTGGTTTATTTTATTTATTTTCTCGTCATCATAGTAATTCAATTGCTACAAGTATTTCCCAACACAATTCCATTTTTTTCTTTGAAACTTATTTTAGGGTTATTCCACTGGTTATCAGGTGTGAAATCATAAGGGGTGGCATGAAAGAATACCTCACTCCGATGGGCCCCACTCCCCTACATGTCAACCCAATATTCGAGATAGGCCCTCTAGAGCCAAGATTCTCAGAATGGTTGGTATTTGAAGGCATAAGTGTTGACGAAAGTGGGAGACAACACTTCCTCGACGCCAGTGTTGCTTACAAACGTGCAGTGCTCAACGCAATTGGCTACCTGTCCAGATTTGGGTACTCTAAAGAACAGGTTTGAGATATATCTCTTGACATCATCTTTATAGCTCGTCAAAGAACGCACCCAACATATAGAAGCAGCCGAATACACAATCATGGTAAGTTAGCATTTCATTACAATACTGACCTAGATAACACCCTGGTTGCTACAGGCTTATNCGCAGCCAAATACACAATCATGGTTAGTTAGCATTTCATTACAATACTGACCTAGATAACACCCTGGTTGCTACAGGCTTATCTTCTACTGTCATGCTGTCCCTGTGAAGGAAGGATTTCAGGAATAGTCGATTCTCCCAATGCTGTTGCCACCCTTGCAATCCCAACAGCCATCTTTGACCAGGTAATTACTTCCAGCTTCTCTTCTACAAACATTATGACAACTGCAGCTATTCAAAAAACCACAATCAAATCACTCCAACTTCTACAAGGCTGCTACAGTCCCAACACTTATATTAAGTTGATACAAAATTGTGCTGGTGTGTTATCCTGGTTGTAATTTCATTACTGCTACTAAGTGGCCCAGTGTCCATCCCAGTCCCAACATCTATCCAGAAAAGGCCAACCAAAAGTATTAGGATTTTGAGCAATGAAAAATGTGCCAAACGCCCAACAAACTGAAGCATCAAATGCATATACAGAAGAAGCAATATAGTAGCAGAAACTCTTATTAGCAAATTCCCACACACATCCAACATGATGCCAAAATATATCATAGATTCATGATTCTTATGAATAAAAGCTCAAATAAGAAACTACATAGAAGTTATAATCTTAAGGATAGAGCATATGAGCACCCTTTCATGGACATTGGAATAAGTATAGTGTGCAAAAAAACCATTAGCTAAAAGTCAAGTGGTACATCCTCCCACCTCTTATTAAAAAGAAATGTGTGATTCAAGTCCCATCTGCAACATGAATTCATAACTACTACTCGTCTTTTATTCAAAAAAAAACCAAAAAAAGGGTGCAGGGGCAGGAATAATTCAAATGCCAAGATCATCAATTCACCGCATAAAGGCGCACGAGAAGTCAGGTAACTGTGCCAGCATGCCAAAGAATAAAAATGAACTAGCTGTAAACTTTTTTCTGTCATTCAAAGCCAATTAACAGGAAAGAAATCCGAGAATAGACAAAATGAGAAAATCCACAAATTTAACTAAACAAAATAATTCTAGCCATTCAAATGATCCCAATTGCCCCGTGTGCATGGATATCTAGGATTTAGTCAATGTAACTAAAATTATTTCTCAAAAAATGCACATGGACTTAAAAAGTTGGACTTCTAACATTCACCAATAGTGTAAATTACCAATTTCACTCATCTGCTCCATCTTTAGATGGATAACACACTAAGAAACAGAACTATGTACTCGTCCTGACATAACCGGTAACATACTTAATCATACACAAACACATACCCCTTCCAAGCCAATCGTGTTACCAAATTCCCAAACCCAGTGACGAATGACCCCTAAACACAACTTTATATAACCAGACAATTCTATCAAAAACAAATGCAATAAATATAGGCCTACAAATAAACATATGATTAGAACTAGCAATCCATATTCATAAGCTGTAAAGTTTTGCCTTTGCACAGTAAATGCCAGAACAAGAAGTATGTTGAGAATGCATCAGGCATATGACAAGAGCCTGTCAATAGTGTACATATATTAAGCTCTTTGAAAGCTTCCCTAATTCAATCAGTTCTACAATAATGCATTATATGTCGATATTTTCTGAAAGATATGTTATTGTGTTGGTGTGCAGGATATTCGTCCAAAAAACAACAAAGTTCCAGTTGGGCCTCGGCTGGTAAGGAATCCAAACATCCCACAATGCACTTACGATGGAAATTTGCCAACCACAAAAAACCCCTGTGCCATGGAATAATTACTACCCAGGGAGCCAACTAGAAGCAAGTGATATGCTGAATATTAGCTTACATGCCAGATACGCATGCAGAAATAAAAGTATACTTTGGGGGAGATTGATATGTAGCTCGGGAAACTTTGCTTTCTGGTTAAGGAGTGGATGTGTTGCTTTGATGACATAAAATGTGTAAGAAATTTAAGAAAGAAATGCCCTTAATATCTTCTATTTGTTCTTATTTATATTTACCATATCAGCTTATAGTTTTAATCATGCCCATGAATATTGAGCAAAAAAATTGATTGTAAGCTCTTCCAAGTGAGCTAAAGTAGCCATGCGCCACCTTACACTCTAAGAAAATTCCAATTGAATGTCACTGACAAAAAAATACACGCGGCAGCCAAGCCATATCTGAAACAGCATCTTCCATACAAAGACCGACACACATTCCATGTAAACCACGTTTCTTACGCGACTCATGGCTAACTTGAAAACATCTAGAACGACTCGATCAAGTCCTCCGAGTTATCATCATCAATTCGCGATGTATTGGACTTTTATATTTTAACATCGTCGTGATATTGCCTTAATCTTTCACAGTATCCAACTTTTGCCTCAAAGACAAGGCTTGGTTTCTTATGTTATGTCTTTAAGGTTTAAGATTTAGAGTTTTTTTTTGAACTTTTTTCTCAAATATAATTTCGTTTCAATTATGGATGCAAAAAAAAAACACACAATCTATGGTTCGTTTGAAGTTTTTGAAACTCACACCAGATCCTCATCGTGTGTCAACTAACACCTATGTGANCGAACTTTTTTCTCAAATATAATTTCGTTTCAATTATGGATGCAAAAAAAAAACACACAATCTATGGTTCGTGTGAAGTTTTTGAAACTCACACCAGATCCTCATCGTGTGTCAACTAACACCTATGTGAATTATGATCTTGGACTTCACAGGGTGATGCAAACATTGTTAGCTACACAATCCTAATCGTGGGGCTGCCTTTGGGTGAAAAACAGACTCTTGATTTCATCTGAACGATTCATATTCATGGTATATGAGATTGTACAAAATCCACAATCCCACAGTTTTGTAATGACACACACATTCATGCCCATAGTCTTAAAATCTAAAGCCAATTCTTCATCAGAATAGATTTTTCACCACCCTAAATGAAGCCATCGCATTATTCTCACTGTTGGTCAATACATCATACTCCTAGGAAAAGTATTCCAAGACAAAGAGTAGCTGGGTGGACCATTTCCCTAGCCAGAGCAAATTCGGTTTCATTTTCTCTACACATTCAAACAAAACAGAAAAAGTCATTATAAAAATCTAATCAATATCCTAAAGATCCAGATCTCTGGGTGGGGTCCTTTTAAAAGGCAAATTGGATCAGCTTGAAGCAAAAATTCCATCACCAAATGATGACCATATTGGAAGCCAGCATTCAATTTAATTCGATTCAACAAATTATTTTCTCATAAGATAAATAATATAAATCTTAGTTTATATTTATAGTCTATCAAAGGTCATGATATTTATATATACCATTCAAAATAAATTTTGGTCACGTCACAATTTTTCATTAAGTATTGAAATGACATTTCCATTTGTGCATTCAAATCAATTGGCCAGTTATGTCTAACTCGAATTAACTTCGATGATACCTCTAAGTGTTGGCATTATTCTTCCTTAATGAGTGGCCAACTTTGCTTGCAAAAGATTAGGAAAGGCTATATGGGTTGTGCCTAACACTATTTAACACAATTATGCTATAATTAACCTTCAAATTCTTTGCCGAGACTACCATCAGTGTAGGTGGTCCATCCACAAATGAACAAGAAGAAGAAAAACTGACCTTCTTGTTCCAATCATGGTTGTCAAGATTCCCATCAGAAAATGAAGGCTCCAAGACTTTCACCCTCTCTTAGAAACCTTTTATCAAACAGGTCATCTCCAATAACTTGCCGGCCGCTAGATCAAAAAAAAAAAAAAAGCTCAGAGTAAAGCCATGGCTCTACATGGTGCAAGACTGGTGGTGCCCATAGATTTGAAGAAGAAGCCACGAAACAGAAACTTCCCCTTCGCAACCGGGGGACCCAGACATACCCCTAGTTGCAGAGGTCAAAGTTGGAGAGGTTTTCAGAGTTGAGATGGTGGATTGCAGTGGTGGTGGCATTACCAAGGAGTACACTGCTGAAGATATCAAACATGCTGACATCTCTATTGTGAGTTTATTTACCTTATCTTCTAGGTTATTGTCAGCATATACTGAACTACTAAGCACTATTGGTAAGCATAAAACATAAAGATGGCAAATAAGAGGTGGTGGAAAATCATCTCAATAATCATCTCGATCAGAGAAACTTGAACTCAAATGTGCTTGTACTCCTCCTTTGTTCGACAGTTAAACAAGCAACTAAGGATTAGATAGGAGTTATTTTTTTATCCTTTTCCTATAGCATATTTGCAAGTTTGCTGACCCTCCTCTAGTTTATTTCACAACTTTGAGATTTTATTATAATCAGTTTATTTCTGAATTGTTTACATACTTTTCATCTCTCTCACACATTTTTCATTTGTTTTTTCTTATACATATGACCTGTCTTTGGTATTTCAAGTGAAATTACATATATTGAGGAGAGAAATAAATTTAAGCACCTGTTGTAGTGGGGGGTGAGCAGTGGTGGTGGACAGTCGTAGTGGTGGTGAGAGACGGTGATGTTTGTGGTAGATGGTGAGGATCGTGGTGGTGGAGACAACAGTGATGGTGGTGGTGAATTTTCGGTGACGATGGTGGTAATGGTAGCCATCGATAACGGTGGTCGTGATGGGCAACGGTGATGGTGGTTAGTAGTGGTGATGGTGGGCCGACGACGGTGGTGGTAATGGGCGACAACGGGTATTTCTAGACGACAATGTGATGGGTGGTGGTGAATGACAATGGTGGTAGGTGTTGTGGGGTGGGTGACAGTGGGTGGCAACAGTTGTGGGCGATGACAAGTTGTGGTGGCTGATGGTGGTAGGTGTGATGAGGTGGGTAATAGTGGTTGCGACGATAGTGGACTATGACGGGTGGTGGTGATGGGTTTTAGTAGTGGGTGATAGTGGCTGGCGGTGATAGTGGGTGACGACGGGTGGTGGTGGGCAACAATGATAGTGNGCGATGACAAGTTGTGGTGGCTGATGGTGGTAGGTGTGATGAGGTGGGTAATAGTGGTTGCGACGATAGTGGACTATGACGGGGTGGTGGTGATGGGTTTTAGTAGTGGGTGATAGTGGCTGGCGGTGATAGTGGGTGACGACGGGGTGGTGGTGGGCAACACTGATAGTGATAGGTGCTTACGGTGGTAGTGGGGATGATGATTGTAGTGTTAATAAATATAAGAATGAAATGAAAATGATGGTGGATGGTGGTGATGAACAACAATGGTATTAATCGATAGTGGGTGGCAGTGGGGTAGTGATGGTGGCAGTGGTCATAGTGGTGGGCTGGCGGCGGCGACAATAGTGGTGATGGTAGGTGGCGGTAGTGATGATGGTCGTAGAAGTGGTGGTGGGGGCAATGGTGGTTTATGGTGGTAGTGGTAGGGGGTGGTAGGGTGGTGGTGGTGGTGGTGGTGGTGTAGTGGTAGTGGTAGTGGTAGTGGTGGGATGGGTGGCGACAGTTATGGGCGATGACGAGTGGTGGTGTTAAGTGTGACGGAGGTGGAAGATAGTGGTTGGCGACAATGGTGGGTAACGACGAGTGGTGGTGGGCAACAATGGTGGTGGTAGGTGCTAATAGTGGACGACAGTGGTAGTGAGATGATAGTGGTAATAATAATAAATATAAGAATGAGATGACGATGGTGGTCGATAGTGGTGGTGTATAACAGTGGTAGAAATCAATAATGGATAACGATGGTGGTGAAGATGGCGGTGGGGCAGTGACAATCATAGTGAGGGGGTGAGAGTGGGCGTGGGGGGTGGGGGCGATGGTGGTTATTGTGGCACAAGTGTGGTGGGGGTAACGACGGTGGTGGTGAGGCGATGATGGTAGGGTGGCAATAGCGGTGGTGGTGATGGGGCGATGGGTTTGGTGGTCGGGTGGCAGTTGTGGTGGTTATTGTGGAATAGGGTGGTGGTGGGATGGCGACAGCAGTGACGGTGGTGATAATGGTGGGGTGGCAATGATGGTAGTAATGGTGATGGTGGTGGGGCGATTGGGGGTGGGGTGTCGGCGACGATGGTGGTGGTAATGGTGATTGTCATGGGTGTAGAGGTGGGGTGGTGGTAAGGGTGATTGTGCGAAAGTGGTGGTAATGGTAGGGTGGCAGCAGTAGTGGTGGTCTCCCCTTAAAGAGCTTATTTTTATTATTAAATTTAAAATGTTAATATTAATCGTTGAATTAAATTTAAAATAAAATTTAAAGAAATTTCAACTTTAAAAAATAAAAATCATTTTGTTTATTTATTGAAAATTGAATTATATTTTACTTTATTATATATATTTATTAAAATAAAATCAAAAACAAAAAACTAATTTTTTCTTAAAAAATTATAATTAGTATACAATTATACTATCTATTAGAATAAAATTAAAAAATTAAATAAGAGATCAAACTATAATAGACACAATATCTTTTAACTTTAATTGAGATAATTTAGTAGTTTAATTTAATCATTTAAACAATCAAATTAAATTCTAACACATAGTATAATTGTATATTAATTATAATTTTTGAAGAAAAAATTAAATTTTTATTTTTAATTTTATTTCAAAAATGTCATAATAGACACATAAATTTTGGCTGTAAAATTTAAAATACTTGACATTTTATCTTTAATTGAAATATTTTTTGTTTAAAGTATAATATTTTAAACNGTTGTAGATGTAGATGGCACTCCCGCCAAGCCAGGTGATCTTCTGGTAGTTGAAATTTGCAATTTGGGTCCTCTACCAGGAGATGAATGGGGTTTTACAGCAATATTTGACAGAGAAAATGGTGGTGGTTTTCTAACTGACCATTTTCCTTGCGCTACCAAAGCTATCTGGTATTTTGAAGGAATATATGCCTACTCTCCTCATATACCAGGTATATTTTCCACCCTTTTTTTCTTGCTATGTGCCTAGAAGAACAAATAAGTATATAATCCGTCCAGAAAGGTCAGATAATAGCATTTCAATAATTAATGCATCGTGTACCCAAGTTCGAATCGTATGAGAGACACCCTAGCTGGCCAGATGCATGTAATTATGGGCATTCTAAGTTTACTTCGTAACCACAAGTCCAAAGATCGCAGAGTTAGGAGGATTTCGGTTGTCTATGTAAGAAATTCATATATGCCCCGCCCCCTTATTATTGAACACACTATATTACCAAGTGAATTGTACACTGACGCGGTTATTTGGAACTAACCTATGCCTATACGGTATGCCTCGGGTGAAATTTGTACCTATCTCGTTCTGCTACTCATGCACTTTCTGCTGCATGACAGGGGTACGATTTCCGGGTTTGACTCACCCCGGAATAATTGGAACTGCACCTTCAATGGAACTACTTCAGATATGGAATGAAAGGGAAAGAAATCTTGAAGAAACTGGATTTCAGTCTCTCAAGTTATGTGAGGTTTTGCATACACGACCACTGGCAAACCTACCCTCAACCAAAGGGTGTTTTCTTGGCAAGGTCTGACACATTCAATATAAAAGCAAGAAGTATAATTGTATCAATTCCCCCAAACTTTGATCCCTCCAGTATACTTTCCGTTAATTTTCCTTGTAAGTAAATCACCCTAACAAATAAAGCTGGTAAACTGCAACTTATCCAACTTTCTACCAGCAGAAAAGGGTTATTTTATCACCTAATTATTGTTTGTAGATTCAAGAGGGCACTCCTGAATGGGAAAAGATTGCTAAGGAGGCTGCAAGGACAATTCCAGGAAGAGAAAATGGAGGAAATTGCGACATAAAAAATCTCAGTAGAGGTTCAAAAATATACCTACCAGTATTTGTGGATGGAGCAAATTTCAGCACTGGGGACATGCATTTTTCTCAAGGCGATGGCGAAGTCGCATTCTGTGGGGCAATCGAGATGAGTGGTTTTCTAGAACTCAAGTAAATTTCATCTCTTCTCTATCACTTTATGATTATTCTGGAATCCTCAAGGTAAATATACATATGTGTGTGTCTGTGTGTGTATATATATATATATATAGATAGATATATGTGGTTCAAAGAATAGTGTGAATTCATCAATGTGAAAGTGGCAATGGTAAATCTGTATGACACAGAATTTCAACTCTACACAAACTTTAAACTATAGTTGGGTTCCTAGTTAAGTGACTCAGCTTCAGTTCTTAAACAAGTACTAACTACGCGCGTGATCGAGTATTTAAAAATTTAAGGATTTCTTTTGTCTTTTACACGTGAAAGCTTTCACTTCTTACCCTGTAAATGTCAACTTTATTCTCAGGAGATCAAAGATAATGTAGTGACTTAGGAAGGAGCAAAAAGACCAAGTTTTGATGTCCAAACAAAATTTCACTGACAATTTAACAGTAAGGTGAATTGTTGATCTATGGAAACCTAAACACAATGTTTGTTTTTTTGGGAAATAACCTAAAAGCAATGTTGATAAAACTTCATAAACCAACTCAGTCATACGATTATACTGATCATTCTGGTATTGGCACCAACACATGATTGAGAATAGCACCTGAAAGCTACACACACACGTACACACACAAGGCATGCATGTGAGTGAGTTGGTCAGGTCAAAGATTCAGTATAACAGCTCTTTTAAGAATCATACTTTTCAGGAACGACACCAACCATGTTAACTCCTAATTTATGTTCAATGAAAAATGTGATGTGTTTGATTCACCTAATCTCTAAATTGGAAGACAGAGGACTATGTTTGGTTGTGTATGATGACTTGACTTAGTTTTGAAAACAGAAAATATTCAGTGCCTTTCCTAGTAGCTGTGTTTTTTTTCCTGTGATCTGTATTGGTGAGTCTGAAATTTGAGACTGCAATAGCTGACTATCTCTTATCAACGAACTACCTTAGTGTAAGGTTGTATCCGAAACATAGATTAAATTGAATTCACATATTTACAAATGAATATTGTTTTAGCAATTTAAAATATCCAAGCCTAGTGATTCATCACTAAAAGTTTTCAGCTTTGCAAAAGATTAAAGTTAGCTGGTATCCACTATTTCTTAAAACATTACATATCCCAAGGCAGAACGAAGTTTCTACACAATCAAAGAATTCCAATACAATTGTAACACTCCGCATTTTATTTTATATATATGCATATAGATATATATTAAATAATTGTTGTAAAAATGGGGATAGGTGTAGCGATGTGTGTTTGAATTTGGTAGATTGGAAATGGAAAAAGGGACGAAATAGTGAACAGTGCACGTGAACTGTGCACTGGCTGCAACTTCAAGCCCAATTTAGACCTTGATGCAGTCAATATCTCTTAAAACTCAAAACATGAAAGTTGTAGAGTTCTTTCTTAACTTTCCATAGCATCTTGAATCATCTCAATCGGAGCTTGAATGAGAGAGTTATGCCCCGAAAATGAAGTAATATCGAAGCAGCCCATGAACAGTAAAGTCGAAGCAGCCCATAAATAGTAAAGAAAAAAAAAAATCGGGATTTCTGTGTTTAAAAACACAGACTTCAGCCTTTACTCTCATTTCTCTCATTCCACTCTCAACCCACTTCTCTTAGGACTCTAGAGGAAGAGAGAAGGATAAAACACAAGATCAAGAGGAGATCTATACTTCAAAGAAGATCAAATCTTCATCTTCTTCACACTAAACCTAGGTTTTTAAGAACATTGAGGTAGGGTTTTCTTCCATCCTTGTCCATTGATGTTAGGGTTATTATACATGTAGAATTTGGCTCTTAATAGTATGTATTTGTTATGGGTTTCTTGTTCCTTGGTATGTTTACAAACATTCCCATGATTTGAACAAAATGATGGTTGGAAATCCATCAAACTCTAGTTTTTGGGGGAAATATGGATTTTTCTCTATATCTTCACATCATCTTGATTTCGAAAATTCTAGAACTTTGTGTTGGGTAGTAAAATGATTGTATTGATGATCTCATGCTTATTTCCTTTAAACTTGTCTCTTGTTACATGATTTGCGAAATGGGTATATTTTCTTAAATTGTTCTATTATGTATCTTGCTTGTGAAAATTTGGGGAAACATCATGGAATTTGCTTGTATATGAGGTTGAGTATATTGTTGGTATGTCACTCTTGTGTATGGTGTTGTGAGGGACTTGGATTACCTTCGAAAACTGCCGTAGAGCATTAGAGGTTAGTCTATCCCAAGGGGGGGTGAGATGGTTGCCTAATGCTTGTATTGGATCACTGTGGTGACAGTGACCACTATTGTTCACGGATACCGGGGAAAAGGGTTAGTATACTAGACACCTTGGGAGGATCTCGTCAAGGCCGTATGAGACGGTACACGCCCTTCCTAAATTGGTCTGTGATTGTTAGTGGAAATGGGTGAACGAGGTAGAATCGTCGGGTAGATTCATGAGAAGCGACAACCTACTTGAGTGGTACCAAATAGAAATTTTTGTTCATTGTACCAAATATTATTTTTCCAAGAGTTTCGGGTAGTATGGGATGCCGCGATACCTTGTGGAAATGGTGTATGGTGGAGTGGATTATGTTGAAAATTGTTTGTCAATTAAACGTGGTTTTATTCTCGTTCAAGTCCTTATTATTGTACAAACTTGAGATCTCCTTTAAAATGTCCTTACTTTACTTCAAAATTCATTTATATGTATGTGCGAAACGTGACCTACCTGTTTTACTTGATTTCAAAACCTTGAATGGGTTTGGAAGGATCCTCCTAGAGAGCCTTGTGCTCACCCCCCTACTTCCCCACCTTTCAGATTTTGCCTTTGACGAGGAGCTAGGAGTCGAGGGGCCGACTTATTTGGAGACTCCGATAGAAGGGAGCGTGGATCCCGAGGTGGATGCTTAGAGCGACCCCCCTTTCTTTTGTTATAGACTTGGATAATCTTTTGGGAGAATTGTATAGCCTAGTTTTTATTTTATAAATTCCGCTGTGTATTATAGTACTTTTGTGCGAATGTAAAGGCCATAACTTGACCTATTCTTTTGGGATAACATGTAAATTGGATGGATTGATTTTATGGTAGTTAAATGGACTCGGTGTGGTCATTACAGTAGAATTGCACTGGTTGTGTTTTGGGTAGAGCTCCCCGAACAGAGGAGATTTTGCCCAAATTTTGTTAAAATATGAATGGTGGATGAATGAAACTTTCGTCGTGATGGATTTACTTAATGCTCTCATGCGGTGAATAGTTTTTAGAATGTAATGTCACCCAAGGGGGTTTTTGGGGCGTTACAACAATATCATAAAAATGATTGAGCAAGTTTTCCATTAGTCTTCAAGGAATTTGAATTTCTCCTCCCTCCCTTAGTCGAACATGCCTGTAGGATACACGTAAGACTGGTGTCATGTTAAGCACATATCTGATATCATACCCATGTTATGTCATTGCCTAGCACGAGCACTTCTGCACATTTCATGTGCCCATGCCAAGTAACACATAACACCACCACCCCACTACAGCCCTTTGAGAAAAGCGAAAAGCCTAAGGGCACAGTATCAGCAGTGCCAAGATAGAAATATGTTTGACAATCATCACTACAAAATTTGCTGGAGAAATAGACACACTAGTCAACCCAAGATTGATCAACTATGTTAAAAGACCTTAAAGCAAGGATCTCAGTCTAGGGGACCCTTTCATCTAGATGATCCTAAAAAATACTCCAACAGAAGTCATCCTTCACTCTAATCATAAACCTAAATGGAAGCGATGTATTTTGAACAATAGGACCTATGCATGAAGGGTTTATTTATGTACATGTCAGAGAAAACTGTCACCAAACAAAATGTTTCAGGATGCTAGAATGCAAAGTTTGCAAGCCTATTTTTAGGCATAAGGCTCCATGGCAATTTCGTAATAATTGTCAAAACTCAAAACTAGGGGAAATGGTACAAGGCCAAGAGATCAGGTTGAAGACTTTTCAACCTCACGTTTTCTTCATTTTTGTTTCTGTTGCAATTTCGGCTCTGTGTCATTTGTTGAATTTGGAGTCATTGTCCAACAAATCTCGACCTTGGTTAGAAGTGAATAACTTTCACCTGAAATATCGGGTCCACATTTTGATGCAAATGCCCATCTCCATGCCTTGGGGCGTCCAGTCAATCTACCAGTGCGAAAGATTGATCAAACCCAAATAATGCCTGAACTTTTGTGTAGTAACTGGCTTAGAGTTGTTTTGTGACCGCGCAAGTGCTATTCATTTAGCAAAGAATTAAGTTTATCATGTCATCAGAAAATATATCAACGTGAGGTGTCGCGCTCTCAAATAATGATTAGAAGAAAGGAAGGAGAATTTAATGAAAATTTATAAAGAAAATAATGTTGCTGATATGATGACAAAGTCGGTCACTACACAAAAGTTCAAGTATTGCTTGGACTTGATCAATCTCTTGTAATGTGAGATTAATGAAACATCCCAAGGTATGAGGATGGGCATCTATATCAAGATGCGGACTTGATGTTTCATGTGGAGGTTATTGAATTCTTGCCAAGGTGGAAATTTTTTGTGATTGGTGGCTCGAAGTCATAGCCTGTGGACAATTGTTTGGCCGCCGGATTGGAGGAACATTGCGCCGAAGGAGAATGCAGTGCATATCTTCGAAATGAACTGTGGAGGGCCCATGAAAAAGAAGACTTCTGACTTCTTTTCATTTGCTACAAAATTGCCTTTGTCTTCTTGCAATAATTACCATATTTCCACTCTAGTATTTACCTATAAATAGATATTGAAACTTTAAATTTCTGGCATCCAATTTTGAGCGAGAGAGTTTAGTATATAACTATTGTCTACATTACAGGTATTGGTGGGTGAGTTAAGTACGATGTACAATAGCTTAAATGCTCTGGCTTGGGATAGTAAATTTGAATGGTGAAGCTTGTATTGTAGTACTCAATTGTTCTCAATAGTAAAGAAAATGACCGGATCACTAATCACATCTCTTTGACGTGGGCAGGACTTTATCGAACCAAGTAAATACCAGTGTTGACTTTCTTAAAGTGTTTTGATTTATTTGATTTATTTATTTTGTCGTCATCGTATTAACCCAATTGTTGACTATGAAATTCAACAAATGATGCGGAGCCAAAATTACAATAGGAACAAAAATGAAGAAAATGTGAGGTTAAAAAGTCTTCAACCTAATCTCTTGACCTTATACCATTTCCCATGATTTTGACAATTATTACGAAATTTTCATGGAGCCTCATGCTTATAAAATATAAATAGGCTTGCAATCTTTGCATTCTAATATCCGAATTTTGCGAGAAAAGCGAGAGTCCAATAGAAAAGTCTCCTCTTATTTATTTATTGAATGGGTGAGTTGAGTGAGGTGTATAAGGGTGAGTGTAACAAGCTCAAGTTTGGGGTATAAAATTTGAGTGATGAGGCTTGGAACATTGTACGCAATTTTTCTTAATAGTGAAGAAGGTGGCTGGATCACGCATCGTGGACATACGCTAGAACTTTACTGAACCAGGTAAATATTGGCATTGTCTTTCTTTGTGTGATTTGGTTTATTTTATTTATTTTCTTGTCATCATATTAATCCAATTGTTGCAAGTATTTCCCAGCAAGTGGTATCAGAGCTTCNTCAATTTTTCTTAATAGTGAAGAAGGGGGCTGGATCACGCATCGTGGACATACGCTAGAACTTTACTGAACCAGGTAAATATTGGAATTGTCTTTCTTTGTGTGATTTGGTTTATTTTATTTATTTTCTCGTCATCATATTAATCCAATTGTTGCAAGTATTTCCCAGCAAGTGGTATCAGAGCTTCCATGTTCGGTATGGAAAGGTTGGAATTAAGGACAGTGCGTGTTGTTCTTAATTACTAGTACTCAATACGATGGCAAAAAATAGAATTTTGATGGGCAAATTCGAGGTGACAAAGCACAGTTAAAGACATTTTGGTGCAGAAAGGGCTATCCAAAGCACTTTTCGGCATAGAAAACAAATTGAAATCCATTAAAAATGAGGATTGAAGGAATTTAAGATGAAGGTTGTGAGTACCATCTGTTTAGGTCTCGCCCCAAAGGTAAAATATAGTTTTCTATTTGAAACTTATGTTTAGCGTCATGAAAAAAGTTGTCAACAAAATTATTACTCAACTAGTAAATGTTAATGTGAAAATTGGAGAAGAGGATAAGGTTCATTCTTCTTTTGGCTTCTCTTCCACATCCCTTTGACGCACTTATGACTGCACTTTTGGGTGGAAAAGGTACGCTCAACGTTGATGAGGTTATAATGATTTTTTTCAAGGTTGTGGCACTCAAAAAGTCAGAAAATAGTTCTCAAGTATAAGGGTTGGTGGCCAAAATTGAATAAGGCAATGTGTAAGGAACAACCATAGAAGAGGGAGATCACACTCTAAATCAAATTAGAGGAATAACGGGAAATGCAAGTGTCACTATTGCCATAAAGAGGAACTATAATCAAAGCACAATCTCCAAATTCAGTTCAAACGGGCATTGCATAGGATATTTTGAACGGAAATGGTAATTTATTATAAGTCACCATAGGTATGAATTATCTTGTTGACAAATGGATATTGAATTCTATATGTTTGTATCACTTGCGTTCATATAGAGAATGGTTTAATACTTGTAAACCCTATAATGGAGGAACAGTTCTAATGGGTAATGATTCAGTTTGCAAGACCATTAGAATTGAGACCATTAAAATTAAAATGTTTGATGGTATTGTTAGAAGATTGGGACACTGGGTGATGTGCAGTATGTTCCTGACCTTAAAAAGAATTTAATTTCCTTGGATTCATTTAATTCAAATGGTTTCACCTTCACGGCAACAAATGAGGTTCTAAAAATTGTTAAAGGTGTCATAGTTGTCATAAAGGGGAAATTGTGTAAACTTGAAGGGAGTCCTATTATAGATGGGGCAGTTGTAACCATGAAGAGTTTATTGGAAAGATCAAATATCTTTCCTCTTCGGCTTGGGAGTATCCTTGGAATGACCTGAAGCGGACATAATTCCTGAGAATTCCTTGAATGGATAGTCGTGTACCATCAGCAGCCTACCCTCTTGCTCCGCGGACAATGTCGGTGAAGCTATAAAGAAGTCAGTCGCACAATAAGAGTCGCACAATAAGAGCAGGTATGTGACAACTAGAAGTAAAATCAAAAGTGGAGTCCNCCTACCCTCTTGCTCCGCGGACAATGTCAGTGAAGCTATAAAGAAGTCAGTCGCACAATAAGAGCAGGTATGTGACAACTAGAAGTAAAATCAAAAGTGGAGTCCTTACCTAGCCTGGTCCTGGGGACGGTGTCCCACCTCAACAAAGAAGAACTTGGTCTTCCAGCTATGACAATTCTAAGGAAGCCCAAGGCTAAACTTACCTGAGCTCGGAGCAGGCTGGTACCACTCCTGATGAGGGATGGGATTTTTTAGGAGCACATACGTGGTCAAGAACTCCTCGAATGGGGGAGGGATGTTAGCATTATAGACCAACTGCCATAGTGAAAAGAATGTCAATATCACCCTCCATCCGTTGGGCACCAATCTTCGGGGAGCTAGCGACAGGTGTCCCAGAACCCGACAAATAGGCCCAGGTATCGGGAACNAAGCGGTACCACTCCTGATGAGGGATGGGATTTTTTAGGAGCACATACGTGGTCAAGAACTCCTCGAATGGGGGAGGGATGTCAGCACTATAGACCAGCTGCCATAGTGAAAAGAATGTCAATATCACCCTCCATCCGTTGGGCGCCAATCTCCGGGGAGCTAGCGACAGGTGTCCCAGAACCCGACAAATAGGCCCAGGTATCGGGAACCTCAAAGCCGCCCCCAACACATCCTCATAAAGTGCAATCTCATTTGAAAAGTCATAACATGTTGGCTCATTCTCCTTCGCGCGACGACACATTACAGCGGGAAGGATGCGGTACGAAGATACAATGCCTGCAATATCTTTGTCATAGTCAATGGAGCTAAATATGGAGGTCATCTTAGAACCATTGTCTACGACAGGCCTCTTGCCTCTCCCAGTGTCTCGAGTAACATCATGATGCGCTCGTCAGAATGGGTGCCCAGCAACAAACAAAACCAAGAGAAGGTCAAAGTCAATGTCAAGGCAATCAGTTTCAACTCAACAAGGACTCTCTAGCAATCTGAGATGTATCCAGCTACGCCCATGATGCGCTTCGACTGGTTTTCTAAATTGCATACTAAAGGTATGTCATGATAGCTGCAAAGAAACGTTCAAAATATATGCCACAAAAGTTCAGAATAATATCTTACCCGCGTGCTTCCTGGAGTTGCCTAACGTGTTTGAACCATCGCTAACATTGCCCAGTGCATTCAAGTCACCACTGTTGCCTGGACTCATGCCTCAACACCTTGGGTGTCATATACCTTAGCGCCTGGGGTACCGTCTACCTCGCCTACCACGTTGGCGCCGACCACTAGGCCTCCTACACCACGGGTGCCACCCACTCCCCTACGAGCGTCGCCCAAGCCCTCTTTCCCTGCACCTGATGCCACGTCGAGGCTACTCGCGAAGATGGCGCCACCCAGTGCTGCGCTGGCGTCGTCCATGGGGCTAGACTCCTCCATCTCTACTTCTTGCCCTCTCTCCGCAGCATTGGCGTCGCCCATGGGGTTGGGCTCCCCCATCTCTCCATCTTGTACTCTCTCCCTCCTGCTGTGGGCGTCGCCCGACGACTGGCTAGCGTCGCCCTACAACTCGCCGGCTTCGCCATGGGCCCTCCTCGTGTGGGCTTTGAAACCCCCAGCTCCTTCAGCGACCTCAACTCTGCCATGGATAACTTCTTGACCCATTGATATGCCTCTTGGATCCCCATTCTTCTCCATTGATGAGACCACTTCAAAGATCTTCTCTATAAAACCTCTCTCCTTAGATCCTTCCCAACCTGCAATGAAGGATCTAGTGTCCCCAATGAAGGATCTAATCTCTCAAGGAAATGGGTTGCAAAGGAGTGTAATGGAGTGAATCAACATTGAACCTATGAAACCCTTATGGAGAATGCCCAAATGGGGAAGAAGGTGGTTTTTAAATGAAACCCACTCTAGCATAAAGGCATTACCGTAACAAAATGGGATGAAAGAGAAAGCAAACCCTTGAAGCACAAACTGAGTAAGAGGAAGAAGAATCTATGTCGTGGAGGACAAGAAATGAGAAGCTCATCCATGCCCTCAAAATCTTTGACACAGCAAGAGTTTTGGGGCATGGGGGGGCAAATGACGAGCCCAGATCTAATTGGGTCAAACCCAATAAATTAGGTAAGCCCAAGCCCGCTTTATCAATTCAACTCAGTTCAAGATTCAAGGAGTCTGGAAAGATAAGAGCACGTGGGGGAGAGATCATTGAGATGGATACACAAGAATTAATTGTACTTACCTTTTGTAACTATCCTCCCCAAAGAAGTAGTACTCTCACACTCACGTCACCGTCCCTCCTCACCTCCTCACCATACTTATAAATTGTAAGCTCTCTCCACATAGGGAGACACATTTCTCAACATACCTTGGCATCTCTCTACACACTCAATTTTTCTCTCTCCTAGCTATTGTACCTCTCTCTGGACACACATCTCCCAGAGCCTTCTGTCCCTACTTTATTCATTAATAAAGACCCCCGACCACCGCTGCCCTTTTTTGAGAGTAGAATAAGTTACCAAGACCGAACCACTATATATCTTTGTGTTGACTCAATATTTACATTACTGTCATTGATTGCATTATTTATTGTCCATTAATTACACCTCTTCACACACACTCGATTGTTGATCTTGCACGAGACTAATTTATGCATCAGGTATCACAAAAGAAATACATGGAGAAAATGCTAGAGAGGTTTAGCATGGGTAATTCTAAACCTATTCTCTTGGCCTTGTACCATTTTCCTTGATTTTGGCAATTATTAAGAAATTGCCATGGAGCCTCATACCTATAAATAGATTTGCAATCTTTGCATTCTAGGATCCAAATTCAGTGAGAAAAACGAGAGTCTAATAGAAAAACTCTCTTTTTTATGTATTGAGTGGGTGTATTAAGCTCGGCTTTGGGGTATAAAATTTGAGTGGTGAGGCTGGTATTATTGTATTCAATTTTTTGCAATAATGAAGAGGGAGATCCGATCATGCCTCATGGACGTAGGCAAGAATTTTATGGAACTGCCTAAATATTTGTGTTGTCTTTCTTTGTGTGTTTTGGTTTATTTTATTTATTTTCTCGTCATCGTATTAATTCAATTGCTACGAGTATTTCCCAACACAATTCCATTTTTTCTTCAAAACTTATTTTAGGGTTATTCCACTGGTTATCAGGTGTGAAATCATAAGGGGTGGCATGAAAGAATACCTCACTCCGATGGGCCCCACTCCCCTACATGTCAACCCAATATTCGAGATAGGCCCCGTTGAGCCAAGGTTCTCAGAATGGTTGGTATTTGAAGGCATTAGTGTGGACGAAAGTGGGAGACAACACTTCCTCGATGCCAGTGTCGCTTACAAACGTGCAGTGCTCAACGCAATTGACTACCTGTCCAGATTTGGGTACTCTAAAGAACAGGTTTAAGAAATATCTCCTGACATCCTCTTTATAGCTCATCTAGGAACACACCCAACATGTAGAAGCAGCCAAATACACAATCATGGTTAGTTAGCATTTCATTATAATACTGACTTTGATAACATGCTGGTGGCTACAGGCTTATCTTCTACTGTCATGCTGTCCCTGTGAAGGAAGGATTTCAGGAATNAGGTTGCTTTTGAAAGATTTTGAGGGTTTTTAGAGATGGGAATTGGTAAAGAATGAGCAAAAATGACACACAGTATTGTGAGGGAGATAAATAGAAAGCTTATTTAATAAATATGCTTTTTTTAATGTCTATATTTTTTTTAAAAAAAAAAGGGTCAAGAGCGGAGTTTTTGAATCCACATTCTATTAAAAACGAAATTATTGAATTCGCTTTCAAAAAGTGCTCTAATTTAATAAATAAGTTCAAAAATGTGTATTTTGGTAAATTTATTTGAAAAGTATTCAAAGAGGTAGACCCACCCAAGATTGGGGCTGAGCTAAAAAAAAAAAAAAAAATCCACCGAACCAAGTGATGGTTGTACTGAGGTTCCTAAAGATACCTCCAAGAAAAACAATGTACGCTATTTGCCACCATGAGAAAATGAATCTTACAAAATTGACAGGAAAGAATCCTTACAGGAACCTATGGGAACATAAAGCGTCTTTGAAAGAATCAAGGAACCCATTATTAGAAAGCAGGAAAACATAAACCAGAAAAGCCATTTATTGATTATGTAATCTGTCCAACTAAACTACCTCAGAATTTCCAAAAGTCATTTTTCTCTCCNGGCAGGAATTATTCAAATGCCAACATTATCAAGTCATCACATTAAGGCGCAAAAGAAGTCAGGTAACTGTGCCCTCATGCTTTAATTAGCATTCCAAAGAATAACAATGAGCTAGTTGTAAACTTTTTCTGTCATTCAAAGCTAATTAACAGAAAAGAAATCCAAGAATAGACAAAATGAGAAAATCCAGAAATTTAACTATATAAAATAATTCTAGCCATTCAAATGATCCCAATTGCCCTGTGTGCATGGACCTACGGTTTAGTCAGTGTAACTAAAAGTATTTCTTAAAAAATGCGCATGGACCTAAAAAGTTGGACTTCTAACATTCACCTATAGTGTAAGTTACCAATGTCACTCATCTGCCCATATTCAGATGGATAACACAGTAAGAGACAGAACTATGTACTCATCCTTACATAACCTGCAACATGCTTAAGCATCCACAAAGACATACCCTTCCAGGCCAATGTAAGTTGATTAAAACGTGTTACTAAATTCCAAAACCCAGTGATGAATGACCCCTAAACACAACTTTATATAACCAGACCATTCTATCAGAAACAAATGCAATAAATATAGGCCTACAAATAAATATATGATTCGGACTACCAATCCATATTCAGAAGCTGTAAATCTTTGCCTATGCTGTGATGAAATCCACTGTAAATGCCATAACAACAAGTATGTTGAGAATGCATCAGGCATGTAACAAGAGCCAGTCAATAGTGTACATATATTAAGCGTGTTGAAAGCTTGCCTAATTCAATCAGTTCTACAATATTGCATTATATATCTATATTTTNCATATGATTCGGACTACCAATCCATATTCAGAAGCTGTAAATCTTTGCCTATGCTGTGATGAAATCCACTGTAAATGCCATAGCAACAAGTATGTTGAGAATGCATCAGGCATGTAACAAGAGCCAGTCAATAGTGTACATATATTAAGCGTTTTGAAAGCTTGCCTAATTCAATCAGTTCTACAATATTGCATTATATATCTATATTTTCTGAAAGAGATTATTGTGTTGGCGTGCAGGATATTTGTCCAAAAACCAACAAAGTTCCAATTGGGCCTCAGCTTGTAAGGAATCCAAACATCCCACAATGTACTTACGATGGAAATTTGCCAACCACAAAAAACCCCTGTGCCATGGAATAACTACTACCCAGGGAGCTATCCACATCTGTAGAAGTAGGTGATATGCTGAATATTAGCTTACATGCCAGATACGCATGCCGAAATAAAACTATACTTGGAGCTTGATATGTAGCTGGGGATGCTTTCTGGTTAAGGAGTGNCAGGTGATATGCTGAATATTAGCTTACATGCCAGATACGCATGCCAAAATAAAACTATACTTGGAGCTTGATATGTAGCTGGGGATGCTTTCTGGTTAAGGAGTGGATATGTGTTACATTGATGACATAAAATTTGTAGGAAGTATAAGAAAGAAATACCCTTAATATTTTCTATTTGTGCTTATTTAATATTTAAGGGAATGTATATTTTGCTCATTACGACATCAGTTTTTGGAATATGGAAGCTTTATACTCATTTTTCTACTTCTCAAGAAGTAGCTAACATGGATTAATGAAAGTTTTGGCCACTTGAGGAATTCGTATAACCTGTCTCTGATAAGCTTTTCCTGCCGAACTTCTATCAAATCAGGGTGTTTTCAGTTTTCATTTTTCTTTCTTGTCCTATTTTTAACCATAAAAATCAGAACTGAAAGAGGTACATGATAAACCTAAATTTGGGTGATAGGTGGCTAAAAATGCAATTTACTTATTTGAGAGCTTATGTAAACATTTGCCCTTAGTGGATGATAAAACTGCCAATATAGTGTCTGATGCAGAAAATGACCTATTGGCTGTTGGAAACATGACCATCTACAAAAAGAATGTTGGGAAGATCATCAGAAGCCAATTCTTCTCTTAGAGTGTCTTTTATTGAATTTTCCTAATATTTTTCTTTTGTTCTTATTTTATTTTTTGAAATTTAGATCAACGCTAGCACGTGATCTGCAATCATTTGTCCTTCATGATCAATAGGGGAAATTTGCAGGGGTCCGGCGCCCAAACTCTACCATATCAGTTTGTAGTTTTAATCATGTAAATGAATATTTAGGAAAAGATTGATTGTAAGCCCTTCAATGTGAGCTAACATTGCCATGCACAACCTTACACTCTTTGAGAAAATTCCAATTGGATTTCACACTAATTAAAAAATACATGTGGCTCAGTTATTTCATCTCCTTGAGATTTCTAGCCAATGGTTCAAATGTCAATAGATACTGATACAATCTGACCAAGCCATATCCAAGACGGCATCTTCCATTCGAAGACCGACACACGTTCCATACAAACCACGTTTCTCACTTGACTCGTGGCTAACTTGAAAACGTCTAGATCGAATAGATCAAGTCCTCATCATCAATTAGGGACATATTGACCTTTTATAGCTTTGCATTGTCGTGATATTACTTTAACCTCTTGCTGTGTCCAACTTTTTATTACATGTAGCATTCGTGTATCGTCTAAAACTACACCACAATCGATGCGTCTTGGTGTCCTCCATGTCAATGAACGTTACCGCAACCTTAATTCATGCTCTGGGTCCCTAATCAATGTGCTACTTTACTCAATGGAAACAGTAGGGCGGCAGCAAAGAAATTCTATATGATGGAAAAGAGAGACAGAAGTCNGATGGGAAAGCGCATCAAGTAACTTGAGAAGGACGATGGTTTCGAGCAGTCGGGGAGTGCTAGTTGGCGAAGCGGTGAGCAGGAGGATCAGAGTCTTAGTTGAGGCGACTCCAAGGGTGTAAGGCGAGATGCTCCCGGGGGAAGCTTGCGAGGGCGCACAACCGAGAGGCGTAACCCACGAAGCTGGGGAAAGCCTGCTCTCGAGGAGGAATTAGAGTGGGATCACCACAAGGGGGGCCTGTCCCGGTGGGATCTCTGTCGTAAGCTACCAGGAGATACCATGGCAAATGAGTCCCAAGCGGAGTCCACGGTGAGGAGGCCGAGAGAAGGAAAACCCTGAGGGGACCCCCAGGCGCGCCTCGATGATAGACACCGGAGATCCGAACCTGAGTGAGATGGAGACGAGAACGAGCAAATCATTTCCCCGTTCCTACGGGCGATCAGGGAGACTAAAATGCCAAAGAAATTCACCGTCCCCCGATTCAAAGTTTATGATGGGAGGACAGATCCTAAGAGTCACCTGCGACAGTACAATCAGTTGATGTCCATTTGTAACACTAATCAAAGGGTACTGTGCCAAGTTTTTCCCATGAACCTATGAGACATTGCCATGAAGTGGTACGAGAACTTAGCTCCTAAGAGCATCAGATCTTGGAGGCAAATGACCAAGCTTTTCGTAGCTCGATTCATCACTAGCAATAAAAGGCCAAAAGACATCGACGTTTTACTGATGCTCAAACGGAAAGGTGGAGAGTCCCTCCGACAGTACGCAATCTGGTATAGGGAGGAGGTTAACAAGGTCGAGACGTGCTCGGAGGCAATGGCCGCAACATCATTTCGGTTGGGATTGTCCCGAGACACCGACCTCTACAAATCACTTACTAAGAGAGCTCTAGGAGACATGAAGGACTTGATGGCCTAGATAAACAAGTATGTCCGGGTGGAGGAAGAATTCATCATGCCTGAGAATAGGGCCCCTGTGCCGAGAAAAAGGGAGAAGGAGCCGCCTGTAAGGAGAAAGGCACCCATCCCGCCCCCGAATCGTTTGTCCTTTCAAGGGGTGAGTACGGTCTTCAAGGAGCCTATTTATAAAATATTGCACAAGATAAATGACAAGCCCTTCTTCAAATAGCCTCCCAGGATGCAAGGAGACTCATCAATGAGGGACTCGGCGTCCCAGTGTTCNTATTTTTGCGGATGTTACCAACTGCGCTGTACAACAAACAGGAATTTATTACCAAAATACCGTACTTTTCAAATAAATTTATCAAAATATAACATTTTTTAACTTATTTATCAAACTACGGCACTTTTTGAAAACGGATTCAATAACCCCACTTTTGTTAAAAAACGGATTCAACAACCCCACTTTTACGAGAAAATAAAATTTTTGGCCAATGAGAAAAACGTGTTTTATAAACACGCTTTTTACTGTTTTTTGTGAAAATCGTGTTAAAGCGTGTTTATTAAACACGCTTTTCATGGTCTTCGACTTCCACTGTTCTTTTGGTGACGACTTCCATGGATTCTTTTCCAGTGAGCCTCAGCCAATGATGGATCGGTTTGAAAGCTATTATATAGAGGATTTTTCTGTTCTTTTGAGAACAAAGAAGACAACTCTTCCTCTTCCCACAACAAATCATGTTCTTGCAACAATGGAGATTTGGGGCTTATACAGTCACTATAGTAGCTCTCTTCTTCTTCTTCCTCAAAATCGTTCTCTCTCACTTCCTCCCAATGTTCTTCTTCACAATACAAAGCATCCCAAGAGCAGTGAAGGGTTTTGTTCTTGAGCCATCTTCTTCAAAAAGCACCAAACACCATAGCACGACTGGAAAGCACCAAATACCACCACCACCACTAGTTTCTCAAAGAAAACTAATCCTACCCACCAAACCTGGAGTGATATGCAAGACCAGAATTGTGTTGAACCACCACCACCACCGCGAATCAACCAAACCCAGCACCGTGAAGCACCAAACACTTCCACCACCGACCCAATTGTGTTGATCAATCAAATCAAGGTTGCTTTTGAAAGATTTTGAGGGTTTTTAGAGATGGGAATTGGTAAAGAATGAGCAAAAATGACACACAGTATTGTGAGGGAGATAAATAGAAAGCTTATTTAATAAATATGCTTTTTTTAATGTCTATATTTTTTTTAAAAAAAAAAGGGTCAAGAGCGGAGTTTTTGAATCCACATTCTATTAAAAACGAAATTATTGAATTCGCTTTCAAAAAGTGCTCTAATTTAATAAATAAGTTCAAAAATGTGTATTTTGGTAAATTTATTTGAAAAGTATTCAAAGAGGTAGACCCACCCAAGATTGGGGCTGAGCTAAAAAAAAAAAAAAAAATCCACCGAACCAAGTGATGGTTGTACTGAGGTTCCTAAAGATACCTCCAAGAAAAACAATGTAAGCTATTTGCCACCATGAGAAAATGAATCTTACAAAATTGACAGGAAAGAATCCTTACAGGAACCTATGGGAACATAAAGCGTCTTTGAAAGAATCAAGGAACCCATTATTAGAAAGCAGGAAAACATAAACCAGAAAAGCCATTTATTGATTATGTAATCTGTCCAACTAAACTACCTCAGAATTTCCAAAAGTCATTTTTCTCTCCTCACAGAAGCTACAAGAAGGCTACAAGCAGCATATGATCCGCTCAATAATATAGTGTCCGATGGTGTTGGAGAGACGGGCATTGGATGCCAAAACACCACAACCAAAGATCCAGTGCCACTCTCAACACCTAATGTTCTTTATTTGGTACGATGAAAAAATAAAAAAATAAAAAGTTATATGGACGAACAATTTAAGGGATAAATAAAATTTCATATTTGATAAAGAAGGTAAATAGGAATGATGGAAAAGTTGATGGATTAACTTTTCTTCTAACTTATCAAAATCAATCCCTCTAAAATCGGAAGAAAAGTGAATAAAAAATTAATTATTTATGTTGAGATATATCTTATTTGTCTACTAGTCATAACCCGTGCCTAAAAGTACAATGAAACATAAAATTTGAACGTTTAAAAAATTAATCCCATCGTATTAAATAATAATTTTTATTTCTTTCATTTATTTGATTACATCATTTAAAATTTATTTTTATCCATTATTTTTTTTTAAATATAGACAAAAATACGTAATTTGATAAATTTTCTCAACATATGTATATTATCGTGTATAGATAATGTCTGAAATAAGAATTATGTTAAATTACAAATTAATCAAATATTAAATTATTAAACATGTGATAGAAATAGATGATGAGATAATTTTGAGGGAAAAAAATATGTATGAGATAATATTTCAAACACTTAGCTATTTTATTATATAGATATATTTTTTGATATATACATATATTATGTATACATTAATTTCATATAAAAATATAGTGATAAAATATGTATATATATATATATATATATATATATATATATATATATTTTTTTTTTTTTTAAAAAAATNTATAGTGATAAAATATGTATATATATATATATATATATATATATATATATATATATATTTTTTTTTTTTTTTAAAAAAATAAAAAAATTAAAATTAAAATTTTGAATTAAAAAAAATATATTTTTTTCATTTTAGATAGGGGTAAAAATTTTTAGCTCAACACGATGATACGACTCGAACTCAATACAAATTTTATGACACGAACTTGATTATCACTTTATACAAACTTAAAAATGACCTGACACGCGAACAAGAAATATAAACGGCTCATATCCAGTTCAACTCATTAAACTCAAAATTAACACCATTAACCCATTTATTTAAAAATAAANTGGTTGCTTTTGAAAGATTTTGAGGGTTTTTAGAGATGAGAATTGGTAAAGAATGAGCAAAAATGACACACAGTATTGTGAGGGAGATCAATAGAAAGCGTATTTAATAAATATGCTTTTTTTAATGTCTATATTTTTTTTACAAAAAAAGGGGTCAAGAGCGGAGTTTTTGAATCCGCATTTTATTAAAAACGAAATTATTGAATCCACTTTCAAAAAGTGCTGTAATTTGGTAAATAAGTTCAAAAATGTGTATTTTGGTAAATTTATTTGAAAAGTATTCAAAGAGGTAGACCCACCCAAGATTGGGGCTGAGCTAAAAAAAAAAAAAAAAANAGGGGTATTATGGAGATTCGTGGTAATTAGGCGTCGTCAAAGAGCTGTTTCTACACCGCAGTAAAGATTGGAGTCAATAGCCGAGTTCAAGAGCGTGATCCCAAAGTAGTGGTTACCAAATAGCAATCACAGTACGATCGGCCTAAGGTGGATGAACCCATTATGGAACCAATCGACCATTCCACTGAAGCCTTGGTCATAGTTTTTCTGAACTCTGACGACAAGGAGAGGTACTTTTTGATAGGGGCGTCGGTAAATGATGCCAAGAAGTCCGACATGATTTTATTCCTACGCCGAAACGCCGACGTCTTTGCGTGGACATAAGCCGGGATAACGGGGATAAATCCTGATATGGTGACCCATCGGCTCTATGTTGACCCATCCTTCAAATCCGTAAGACAGAAGGTTTGAAGAACGACACCTCACCATGCGAAGGTAATAGATGATGAGGTGGATAAGTTGTTGGGGGCAGGCTCTATCAGAGGTGCAATTCCCCAGTGGTTATCCAACACAATATGTGCCAAGAAAAAAGAGGAGAAGTTGCGAGTTTGCGTGGATTTCACAGACTTGAACAAGGCATGTCCCAAGGACGAGTATCCACTGCCAAAGGTTGATCACCTGGTGGATGCAACTGCGGGCCACAAATGTATCACCTTCATGGATGCTTGGGCAGGTTACCACCAAATCCTTTTACATGAATCAAATCAAGAGAAGCGTTCATTACGCCTCGAGGGATCTATTGCTACACAGTGATGCCATTTGGATTGCAAAATACCGGGGCAACTTATCAACGCTTGATGGACAAGATTTTCAAACAGCAACTCGACGTGACTATAGAAGTGTACATTGATGATATTATAGTGAAAAACAAAGAGAGCGCCGATCACCTCCAAGACCTCGGAACAACATTCACCATACTCTAGAGCTATGGTCTGAAGCTTAATGCCTCAAAGTGTGCTTTCGAGTTGAGCTCGAAAAAATTCTTGGGATATTTAGTCACCCACAAGGGCATCGAGGCAAATCCCGAGCAAATACAAGCTGTGCAGAACATCTAGGCACCGAAGACCGGCAAAGATATCCAGAAGCTAACCAGAATGCTAACGGCCCTCAACCGATTTATCTCCAAATCCTCCGATAGGTGCAAGCCTTTTTTCACCATGCTTAAGGGTACCTGGGACAAGGAATATGGCCGAGCACTTGAGGGGATTAAGGAGTACTTGAAGTGTCCTCCAACCTTGTCTGTCCCAACGACGAGGGAAGTACTCAACCTCTACTTACCTATTTCAGAAGGGGCCGTTAGTGGAGCCCTTGTAAGAGAAAGCGAAGAGGCACAAAGGCACATCTATTTCGTGAGCATGACCTTGCTTGACGCAAAAATAAGGTACTTACCGATTGAGAAACTTGTTCAAGCGTTAGTAGTTTCAGCGAGAAAACTCAGGCACTATTTCTAGGCTCCCGCTATAAAAGTCTTAACTGATCGGCCTCTCAAGCCCATTCTGCATAAAGTTGACATATAGAGAAAGGTCGTCAAGTGGGCTGTAGAACTCTGGGAGTTCGAAATAAGGTACAAATCTCATACTTCAATTAAAGGGCAGATCCTGGCCGACTTCATTGCCGAGTTCTCTGCGTCCGAGCCCCCACAAGAGGTGAAAGCTTTTGATGACAACATTTGGAACCTTCATGTTGATGGGTCCTCGAACACAAAGGGGACAGGGATAGGCCTACTACTGGCCAGCTCAAGAGGATTCATAATAGAGCGAGCTACCATATTAATGTTCAAAGCAACCAATAATGAGGTCGAGTACGAGACACTGTTGATAGGACTCGATATTGCGTACTCGGTCGGGATTAGGCACCTCCGGATTTTCTGCGACTCCCAGCTGGTACTGAATCAGATTAATGGTGACTTCGAGGTTCGAGACAGCAGGATGAAGGCAAAATCTAGAATTGAGAAGTTAGAAAAGGTGGAAGTCTCACAGATTCCAAGGGATCGCAATACCCACACCGACGCATTAACTTGTCTAGCTTTGGCGTTGGCTTAGAGGTAACTCGGCGCATCGTCATCAAAAACTGAGAAAGCTTGAGTATAGAAGAAACGAAGGCCGAGCAAGTATTGCTAATGTAAATGCAAGAAGCGCATTCGGGTTAGATAAACCCCATATCCTGAGGATGTCAGAGAGGCTAGGAAGATTAGACCCAAGGCTTCCAGGTTCTGGATATCTACAAATCATCAGTTATATAAGAGATCCTTCTTGGGGCAGCATTTGCTTTATGTCCCCAAGGACAACATGGAGTCTTTGCTCTATGAGGTTCATGAAGATATATGTGGGAATCATACAAAAGGGAGATCCCTCGCACATTGAGCAATGACTCAAGGATATTGGTGGTCATATATGTAGAAGGATGTTAAGAGCTATGTTCAGAAGTGTGACAAATGTCAGAAATTTGCTCCCATCATCCGAAAATTAGTAGGAGATTTGAACTTATTGACAAGTCCATGGCCGTTCGTTCAATGGGGGATGGATATTGTGGGACCCCTCCCGAGGGCCCCTTTGGACAAGAAATTTCTCTTGGTGGNGAATATTAGTGTTAAATTTTTTATTCAAAATTTATGTCGGTCAACATGAATACGGACACGAACACAACGCGAAAATAAACAGGTCAATTCAACACGACCCAAGTAGTTAAATGGACATAAACTCATAATGACTTAACACGAACCTGACACGATACGATTCGATTGTCACTTCTAATCTTAGCTAGTACCAAAAAAAAAAATTTAATCATTTTTATTTTTCATTCATCCTACCAAACACAAAGGAAAGAAAATATATCATTTCTACTTTCCTTCCTTAAAGGATAGAAATTGTATCCCTACTAGTTCTCATCCTTATAATTTTTTATCTTTCCTATCAAATGAAGCATAAGAGACAAAGATGAGATGCAGATTTGTCAATGAAAAGAAGTACAAAGGACTAGGAAGCGAGGTAGAAGGAGCACAAAATCTGAATAAGTTTTATTAATGAAAAAGCAAACTTTTCATACTAAACAAATAGTTTTTTTTCTAATAAAAATAACAGCATACGTATGGGAAATGTATTATGCCATGGCAAGCTTGGGTTGTTACTAATTTGCCAGCCCATGGACTGTAAGTATGTATTCAAAATCAAATACAATTCTGATAGCATTGTCGAGACGATCAAAGCCAGACTAGTGACTAAATGATACATTCAGCAAGAGGGTATTGATTATCATGAAAANGCCTAAAAGTACAATGAAACATAAAATTTGAACGTTTAAAAAATTAATCTCATTGTATTAAATAATAATTTTTATTTCTTTCATTTATTTGATTACATCATTTAAAATTTATTTTTATCCATTATTTTTTTTAAAATATAGACAAAAATACGTAATTTGATAAATTTTCTCAACATATGTATATTATCGTGTATAGATAATGTCTGAAATAAGAATTATGTTAAATTACAAATTAATCAAATATTAAATTATTAAACATGTGATAGAAATAGATGATGAGATAATTTTGAGGGAAAAAAATATGTATGAGATAATATTTCAAACACTTAGCTATTTTATTATATAGATATATTTTTTGATATATAC
>CAUOFW020001358.1:827899-852206 GCA_963454935.2 Ilex paraguariensis
AAAAAAAAAAATTTAATCATTTTTATTTTTCATTCATCCTACCAAACACAAAGGAAAGAAAATATATCATTTCTACTTTCCTTCCTTAAAGGATAGAAATTGTATCCCTACTAGTTCTCATCCTTATAATTTTTTATCTTTCCTATCAAATGAAGCATAAGAGACAAAGATGAGATGCAGATTTGTCAATGAAAAGAAGTACAAAGGACTAGGAAGCGAGGTAGAAGGAGCACAAAATCTGAATAAGTTTTATTAATGAAAAAGCAAACTTTTCATACTAAACAAATAGTTTTTTTTCTAATAAAAATAACAGCATACGTATGGGAAATGTATTATGCCATGGCAAGCTTGGGTTGTTACTAATTTGCCAGCCCATGGACTGTAAGTATGTATTCAAAATCAAATACAATTCTGATAGCATTGTCGAGACGATCAAAGCCAGACTAGTGACTAAATGATACATTTAGCAAGAGGGTATTGATTATCATGAAAATTTTTCTCCTGTTGCTAAAATGGTTATAGCCAGATGTTTTTTATCAGTTGCAGGGGTTAAATGATGGCATTTACATCAATTTTGACGGAATTATGGGTGGCTCAGTAGTCCCCAGTTCGACACGTGTTAAGATATAGTTGTTATGAGCTCAAAAGGGGTTGAGAAATGGAGCCCAGGGGTAATGGCTCAAAGGAGCCGAGTACACTATAGATACTAGTATTTAAGGCGATTTGACAGCGCATTTATGATGATGTGAGTAACTAAGACAGAACTATTAATGAGCCTCTACACTCTTGAGACCCAAAAATTATCAGNATTGTTATGAGCTCAAAAGGGGTTGAGAAATGGAGCCTAGGGGTAATGGCTCAAAGGAACCGAGTACACTATAGATACTAGTATTTAAGGCGATTTGACAGCGCATTTATGATGATGTGAGTAACTAAGACAGAACTATTAATGAGCCTCNAAATATTAGTGTTAAATTTTTTATTCAAAATTTATGTCGGTCAACATGAATACGGACACGAACACAACGCGAAAATAAACAAGTCAATTCAACACGACACAAGTAGTTAAATGGACATAAACTCATAATGACTTAACACGAACCTGACACGATATGATTCGATTGTCACTTCTAATCTTAGCTAGTACCAAAAAAAAAAAATTAATCATTTTTATTTTTCATTCATCCTACCAAACACAAAGGAAAGAAAATATATCATTTCTACTTTCCTTCCTTAAAGGATAAAAATTGTATCCCTACTAGTTCTCATCCTTATAATTTTTTATCTTTCCTATCAAATGAAGCATAAGAGACAAAGATGAGATGCAGATTTGTCAATGAAAAGAAGTCTAAAGGACTAGGAAGCGAGGTAGAAGGAGCACAAAATCTGAATAAGTTTTATTAATGAAAAAGCAAACTTTTCATACTAAACAAATAGTTTTTTTTCTAATAAAAATAACAGCATACGTATGGGAAATGTATTATGCCATGGCAAGCTTGGGTTGTTACTAATTTGCCAGCCCATGGACTGTAAGTATGTATTCAAAATCAAATACAATTCTGATAGCATTGTCGAGACGATCAAAGCCAGACTAGTGACTAAATGATACATTCAGCAAGAGGGTATTGATTATCATGAAAATTTTTCTCCTGTTGCTAAAATGGTTATAGCCAGATGTTTTTTATCAGTTGCAGGGGTTAAATGATGGCATTTACATCAATTTTGACGGAATTATGGGTGGCTCAGTAGTCCCCAGTTCGACACGTGTTAAGATATAGTTGTTATGAGCTCAAAAGGGGTTGAGAAATGGAGCCCAGGGGTAATGGCTCAAAGGAGCCGAGTACACTATAGATACTAGTATTTAAGGCGATTTGACAGCGCATTTATGATGATGTGAGTAACTAAGACAGAACTATTAATGAGCCTCTACACTCTTGAGACCCAAAAATTATCAGTCATGATTACTGAGCATTAATGGCTAAGGCGCCGACTATATACCCTCGGGGGTACTGTTCCCCAAGGGTTGAATGCTCGGAAATAGGCACTAGAGTGTCGATCAGAAAATAACTGACCAGGGATAGAGCCATAAATGTTCGGCATGTGCCGAGGAGTTACCCTATCACCCGAGTAAACTAGGTGTGAAGATCTGAGTAGAAGACNTGCCGACTATATACCCTCGGGGGTACTGTTCCCCAAGGGTTGAATGCTCGGAAATAGGCACTAGAGTGTCGATCAGAAGATAACTGACCAGGGATAGAGCCATAAATGTTCGGCATGTGCCGAGGAGTTACCCTATCACCCGAGTAAACTAGGTGTGAAGATCTGAGTAGAAGACATTTATTATGCATGGATAAGAATACAAGACATTAAATGTTGAGATGGGACCTCAGTGTCTTTACACTCATTGTTAACCCAGGTATAAATACTCCNATCACCCGAGTAAACTAGGTGTGAAGATCTGAGTAGAAGACATTTATTATGCATGGATAAGAATACAAGACATTAAATGTTGAGATGGGACCTCAGTGTCTTTACACTCATTGTTAACCCAGGTATAAATACTCCTCAGAGAGATAAACAAAGTAATGCAAAACAGAACTGAGATAGAGAATACACTGTGTTCAAGCCTCCAATCTTATATTGACTTAAGCTTCGAAGGGGACAAGTCGGGTATTCACCCGACCACTTTTCTGACCTTGTGGTTGTTTCAGGTTCATCATACAGGCGATCGCTACCTCAATCTATTGCAGGAAATCTCCTGTGCAATTTGGGGCTGTCTGTGGGAAGGTACACGAACGTTTCCCCGTAACGGTTACATCATGGTAAACACATGATCCTAGGTTGATGGGGGAGGGAGTTTACGCGTGAGAAACGTGGAGGCTGCCCGACTTTTAGTAGTCACAGAATCAAGCCCCCCTGGGCTAGTTAGACGGAGGGGAGCATTCCTCACAACGAACATTCCCCGTGGATCAAAGCCTTGGGGGGCAAGGCCTTTTGGCTTGTGATATCGTTAAGTTAGTGGAGAAGCGAATGGGAAAGCGCATCAAGTAACTTGAGAAGGACGATGGTTTCGAGCAGTCGGGGAGTGCTAGTTGGCGAAGCGGTGAGCAGGAGGATCAGAGTCTTAGTTGAGGCGACTCCAAGGGTGTAAGGCGAGATGCTCCCGGGGGAAGCTTGCGAGGGCGCACAACCGAGAGGCGTAACCCACGAAGCTGGGGAAAGCCTGCTCTCGAGGAGGAATTAGAGTGGGATCACCACAAGGGGGGCCTGTCCCGGTGGGATCTCTGTCGTAAGCTACCAGGAGATACCATGGCAAATGAGTCCCAAGCGGAGTCCACGGTGAGGAGGCCGAGAGAAGGAAAACCCTGAGGGGACCCCCAGGCGCGCCTCGATGATAGACACCGGAGATCCGAACCTGAGTGAGATGGAGACGAGAACGAGCAAATCATTTCCCCGTTCCTACGGGCGATCAGGGAGACTAAAATGCCAAAGAAATTCACCGTCCCCCGATTCAAAGTTTATGATGGGAGGACAGATCCTAAGAGTCACCTGCGACAGTACAATCAGTNCCGAACCTGAGTGAGATGGAGACGAGAACGAGCAAATCATTTCCCCGTTCCTACGGGCGATCAGGGAGACTAAAATGCCAAAGAAATTCACCGTCCCCCGATTCAAAGTTTATGATGGGAGGACAGATCCTAAGAGTCACCTGCGACAGTACAATCAGTTGATGTCCATTTGTAACACTAATCAAAGGGTACTGTGCCAAGTTTTTCCCATGAGCCTATGAGACATTGCCATGAAGTGGTACGAGAACTTAGCTCCTAAGAGCATCANGTTGATGTCCATTTGTAACACTAATCAAAGGGTACTGTGCCAAGTTTTTCCCATGAACCTATGAGACATTGCCATGAAGTGGTACGAGAACTTAGCTCCTAAGAGCATCAGATCTTGGAGGCAAATGACCAAGCTTTTCGTAGCTCGATTCATCACTAGCAATAAAAGGCCAAAAGACATCGACGTTTTACTGATGCTCAAACGGAAAGGTGGAGAGTCCCTCCGACAGTACGCAATCTGGTATAGGGAGGAGGTTAACAAGGTCGAGACGTGCTCGGAGGCAATGGCCGCAACATCATTTCGGTTGGGATTGTCCCGAGACACCGACCTCTACAAATCACTTACTAAGAGAGCTCTAGGAGACATGAAGGACTTGATGGCCTAGATAAACAAGTATGTCCGGGTGGAGGAAGAATTCATCATGCCTGATAATAGGGCCCCTGTGCCGAGAAAAAGGGAGAAGGAGCCGCCTGTAAGGAGAAAGGCACCCATCCCGCCCCCGAATCGTTTGTCCTTTCAAGGGGTGAGTACGGTCTTCAAGGAGCCTATTTATAAAATATTGCACAAGATAAATGACAAGCCCTTCTTCAAATAGCCTCCCAGGATGCAAGGAGACTCATCAATGAGGGACTCGGCGTCCCAGTGTTCTTATCATAAGGATATAGGGCATTTGACAGAAGACTGTAGGGTGTATAAGTCCTTCCTCGAACAAGTGGTCCGAGAAAGGCATCTGGGAGAGTTTATTGATAAAAGAGCTCACGAGGGCTCGACGGGGAGAGGAGCCGATGCATCTCATGAAGCAGCACCCGTGAATGACGTCATACACGTCTACACCGTCGAGAGACCAACGTATAGCTCTCTCCGAGCTGAACTACAGAGGGTCTCACAAAGGTGGAGGAAAATAGGTGTAAGGGGCAATCACTCAAGAAGCCACGGCACGACGCCGAAGTCATTCACTTTTTGGACGCCAACCTAGGCGGGTTAGTGCTCCCGCATGAAGACGCATTGGTAATCACCCTGCGGTTCGACAAGTATGATGTCAAAAGGATTTTAGTGGACTCAGACAACTCATCCGATGTGATGTACGATGACCTCTTTTACAAAATGGGGTTCACACAGAAAGATCTGAAACCTGTAAGAACCCCCCTTATAGGTTTCAATGATTTCAGCGCCCTTCCCTCTAGAAAATCAATCTTATAGTGTGTGTCAAGATCGTCATTGTCCCATTTGAATTCATATTGATAGACTCCGATTTCCCATACAATGCCATTATGGGTAGGACATGGTTGTATGCGATAAGGGCAGTTCACTCGTCCTAGCATTAGAAGATCAAGTTCCCCACTCTGAGGGGTATTATGGAGATTCGTGGTAATTAGGCGTCGTCAAAGAGCTGTTTCTACACCGCAGTAAAGATTGGAGTCAATAGCCGAGTTCAAGAGCGTGATCCCAAAGTAGTGGTTACCAAATAGCAATCACAGTACGATCGGCCTAAGGTGGATGAACCCATTATGGAACCAATCGACCATTCCACTGAAGCCTTGGTCATAGTTTTTCTGAACTCTGACGACAAGGAGAGGTACTTTTTGATAGGGGCGTCGGTAAATGATGCCAAGAAGTCCGACATGATTTTATTCCTACGCCGAAACGCCGACGTCTTTGCGTGGACATAAGCCAAGATAACGGGGATAAATCCTGATATGGTGACCCATCGGCTCTATGTTGACCCATCCTTCAAACCCGTAAGACAGAAGGTTTGAAGAACGACACCTCACCATGCGAAGGTAATAGATGATGAGGTGGATAAGTTGTTGGGGGCAGGCTCTATCAGAGGTGCAATTCCCCAGTGGTTATCCAACACAATATGTGCCAAGAAAAAAGAGGAGAAGTTGCGAGTTTGCGTGGATTTCACAGACTTGAACAAGGCATGTCCCAAGGACGAGTATCCACTGCCAAAGGTTGATCACCTGGTGGATGCAACTGCGGGCCACAAATGTATCACCTTCATGGATGCTTGTGCAGGTTACCACCAAATCCTTTTACATGAATCAAATCAAGAGAAGCGTTCATTACGCCCCGAGGGATCTATTGCTACACAGTGATGCCATTTGGATTGCAAAATACCGGGGCAACTTATCAACGCTTGATGGACAAGATTTTCAAACAGCAACTNCGAGGGATCTATTGCTACACAGTGATGCCATTTGGATTGCAAAATACCGGGGCAACTTATCAACGCTTGATGGACAAGATTTTCAAACAGCAACTCGACGTGACTATAGAAGTGTACATTGATGATATTATAGTGAAAAACAAAGAGAGCGCCGATCACCTCCAAGACCTCGGAACAACATTCACCATACTCTAGAGCTATGGTCTGAAGCTTAATGCCTCAAAGTGTGCTTTCGAGTTGAGCTCGAAAAAATTCTTGGGATATTTAGTCACCCACAAGGGCATCGAGGCAAATCCCGAGCAAATACAAGCTGTGCAGAACATCTAGGCACCGAAGACCGGCAAAGATATCCAGAAGCTAACCAGAATGCTAACGGCCCTCAACCGATTTATCTCCAAATCCTCCGATAGGTGCAAGCCTTTTTTCACCATGCTTAAGGGTACCTGGGACAAGGAATATGGCCGAGCACTTGAGGGGATTAAGGAGTACTTGAAGTGTCCTCCAACCTTGTCTGTCCCAACGACGAGGGAAGTACTCAACCTCTACTTACCTATTTCAGAAGGGGCCGTTAGTGGAGCCCTTGTAAGAGAAAGCGAAGAGGCACAAAGGCACATCTATTTCGTGAGCATGACCTTGCTTGACGCAAAAATAAGGTACTTACCGATTGAGAAACTTGTTCAAGCGTTAGTAGTTTCAGCGAGAAAACTCAGGCACTATTTCTAGGCTCCCGCTATAAAAGTCTTAACTGATCGGCCTCTCAAGCCCATTCTGCATAAAGTTGACATATAGAGAAAGGTCGTCAAGTGGGCTGTAGAACTCGGGGAGTTCGAAATAAGGTACAAATCTCATACTTCAATTAAAGGGCAGATCCTGGCCGACTTCATTGCCGAGTTCTCTGCGTCCGAGCCCCCACAAGAGGTGAAAGCTTTTGATGACAACATTTGGAACCTTCATGTTGATGGGTCCTCGAACACAAAGGGGACAGGGATAGGCCTACTACTGGTCAGCTCAAGAGGATTCATAATAGAGCGAGCTACCATATTAATGTTCAAAGCAACCAATAATGAGGTCGAGTACGAGACACTGTTGATAGGACTCGATATTGCGTACTCGGTCGGGATTAGGCACCTCCGGATTTTCTGCGACTCCCAGCTGGTACTGAATCAGATTAATGGTGACTTCGAGGTTCGAGACAGCAGGATGAAGGCAAAATCTAGAATTGAGAAGTTAGAAAAGGTGGAAGTCTCACAGATTCCAAGGGATCGCAATACCCACACCGACGCATTAACTTGTCTAGCTTTGGCGTTGGCTTAGAGGTAACTCGGCGCATCGTCATCAAAAACTGAGAAAGCTTGAGTATAGAAGAAACGAAGGCCGAGCAAGTATTGCTAATGTAAATGCAAGAAGCGCATTCGGGTTAGATAAACCCCATATCCTGAGGATGTCAGAGAGGCTAGGAAGATTAGACCCAAGGCTTCCAGGTTCTGGATATCTACAAATCATCAGTTATATAAGAGATCCNCATCAAAAACTGAGAAAGCTTGAGTATAGAAGAAACGAAGGCCGAGCAAGTATTGCCAATGTAAATGCAAGAAGCGCATTCGGGTTAGATAAACCCCATATCCCGAGGATGTCAGAGAGGCTAGGAAGATCAGACCCAAGGCTTCCAGGTTCTGGATATCTACAAATCATCAGTTATATAAGAGATCCTTCTTGGGGCAGCATTTGCTTTATGTCCCCAAGGACAACATGGAGTCTTTGCTCTATGAGGTTCATGAAGATATATGTGGGAATCATACAAAAGGGAGATCCCTCGCACATTGAGCAATGACTCAAGGATATTGGTGGTCGTATATGTAGAAGGATGTTAAGAGCTATGTTCGGAAGTGTGACAAATGTCAGAAATTTGCTCCCATCATCCGAAAATTAGTAGGAGATTTGAACTTATTGACAAGTCCATGGCCGTTCGTTCAATGGGGGATGGATATTGTGGGACCCCTCCCGAGGGCCCCTTTGGACAAGAAATTTCTCTTGGTGGCCACTGATTATTTTACAAAGTGGATCAAAGTCGAGCCCTTGAGTCGTATTAAGGATGTCAAAACAAATAGATTTGTATGGCAAAACATTATCACTCGGTTTAGAATCCCTCAAGTCATCGTCTCGGACAACGGCACTCAATTCAATAGTGGTCCTTTCAGAGAATTTTGTTTGAAATTCAAAATATGCAATTATTATTTCACGCCAGCCTAACCCCAGAGTAATGGACAAGCAGAGGTCTCAAACAAGATAATGTTGGCTTGAATTAAAAAGAGACAGGAAAAAGCAAAGAGAAAGTGGACCAAGGAATTACTTAACGTATTATGGGCCTATAGGACCACACCAAGGACTTCAACAGGAGAAACGTCGTACGCCATGACATATGGGGTCGAGGTTGTCATCCCGTTAAAAGTAGGACTTTCAACGATATGAAGCCAAGCCTTTGAGTTGGAGAGCAATGATCGAACCCTAGCCAAAGACCTTGATTTGGCTGAAGAGCAAAAGGAGCTGTCATCCATCAAGCTGGCGAAATACCAAAGGGGAACTGTCAAGACAACATAGTGTTACGCAACGTGGTGGGCACTGCTCACTGATGAAAAACTTGGCCCCAATTGGGAAGACCCCTACAAAGTAATTGTTGTGGGGGCACGGGTGCGTATAGATTACAAGACATGGATGACAACGATGTAATCAGAACTTGGAATGTATCGAATCTAAGAAATATTTCTATTAAGTTGAATCTCAAGCTCTGCTTCTTGATGAAAGATAAACACAAGTCTAGCTTTCGGTTGTTAGGGGCACGGTCCCGGGGGATATAAGACTCTACCCTTAGAATAACGCCCTCAAAAGATTAACACAAACCTAGCGCTTAGTCGTTAGGGGCACGGCCCCAAGGGGTGTAAAACTCTACCCTTGGAGCAATGCCCTCAAAAGATTAACATGGGCCTAGTACTCGATAATTAGGGGCACAGCCCCGAGGGGTGTAAGACTCCACCCTTAGAACAACGCCCTCAAAAGATTAACACGAGCCTAGCGCTCGATAGTTAGGGGCATGGCCCTAAGAGGTGTAAAGATTTTACCCTTGGAGCAATGCCCTCAAAGGATTAACATGAGCCTAGCCCTTAGTCGTTAGGGGCACGGACCCGAGGGGTGTAAGACTCCACCCTTGGAGCAATGCCTTCAAAGATTAACACGAGCCTAGTGCTCGGTCATTAGGGGCACGACCCCAAGGGGTGTAAGAATCCACCCTTAGAGCAATGCCCTCAAAAAGATTAACACGAGCTTGTGGTCCGTAATTAGGGTTACGACCCCAAGGGGTATAAGGCTTCACCCTTGTAGCAACGCTCTCAAAGTTTAAACGAGAATAGCGCTCGGATGATGAGGGGCACGGCCCCGAGGGGTATAAACCTAGCGTGGAGACCTCAAATACTTGTGCATTTTTCAAGATTTTATGAGCCTAAATTGTGATGAACAGTTCGGCGAAGTAAAGATCACAACATAAAGGAAATAAAATTTAATTGATAAAAAAAGGGCTTTGCATCCCCAAAAGCTTACAAATGAGAGATTTACAAAGCAAAAGAAAAGAAGAAAGGTCGGTACAAGCAAAGAAGCTAGGAATCCCCGAGGCTTTATGCGTCAGCTTAATCTCTGCCACTGACTTCCTCGCTACCGAGCTCGCCACGCCTCCTTAGTGACTCTCCAACGCCAAGTATTTTGTCGAGCTCGGTGTCATCTGCCCCAGAGACAATAAGGTAAGGGAGTTAGGGGAGGTCCACTTTGATCGAGGAGAGGAGAAAATGGCTGATCAAAGTCATCACTAAGTGTGATGGGTTCATTCTGGCCTTCAACTTCTCCCTCCTTTTTAGTAACTCCTTCGAAGGTCGTCCCGAACTGAGACTGCCCCTCGGGAGTGATCCCTTCTCCGGTCTCCCCGAGATGACTATGCATCACAAATAAGGGGGAACCAACCTCGACTCCGGCGATATGTAAGGCCCTGTCCCAACCCTCCTTGAAGGCTTTTCTTTTGGCTTCTTCAAAGACCGGGACCATGTCATCTTGGTAGCAGTTGTACAAGTCCAACAGCGTCTTGTTGGTCCTCTCGGAATACCCCACCTTCTCTGTCTCCAAGGCATGCACCTTGGCGGTTAACTAGTGGACAAGGGCCTTAGCGTCGATCAGCTTGACGTCGAAGGCAAAAAGCCAGAGCTTAACCTCCTCCATTCTTTTTACGATCGCAGCCTCGACTTACTTTGTCTTTTCAAGTTCAGCGGTGAGGGCCTCGGCCTTACAGATAAGGTCGGCGATGTGCTTGGTCTGCTCGCTGACTGTTTTCTCCACACCCCGAATATGCTCCTCTTTTCGAGTCAGCTCATTCTAGGCATTCCTCGCTTCCTACTTGTACTACTAGAAGCGGTCGATAACGGCCCTCATTTGCTGGCATGCTTGAAAGCAAAAAGACCCGAGTAAGAGATGGCCAAATAAGCAAATCAAAAAATTAAGGATCATCGGTACATTCACCAGCATGTTGTTATAGACAATACAATGTAGGAGCTTGTTGTCCCCATAACCTTGGTGTGTGGCCATGTCGGCGTTGAGCTAGAAACTCCTAGCAATGGCAAAAGTGACGTCCAGGGACTCAATGATGGAGTCAAACACCAACACAAGCGGCCTCTCCTTGTCTGCACTCAGGGAGCCCACTCAGCAGACATTTTCGGTGCCAGGACATCGTAGCGCTACATGGTCCGACTCTCCTCAAACTTCTCGGGGTCCCGGCTACGTCGGTATCGGGGCCTATCGTCCGAGGGGGACACTTGTCGCCTGGGTGATGGGTCCCTCGACGGGACAACCAGGGCAGGGGATCTTGTCGACTGGGCGATAATGGAGGAGGCTGTCGGGGAGGCGAAGGGGGCCAACCCCCGAGAGCCTCGCCCTTGATCGGGCTTCAAGCATCTCTGAGGTGATGCGAGGAAAGTTGAGCATTTCTGGAGAAAGGGTGCGCTCGGCGTCTCTTTCTGGCTCAACTTCGACATCCTCTTCCTCTTCCTCAGAGGAATGGTCATACCAGATTAAGAGATCAAAGGGCGAAGGGACTTGAGAGAATCGGGTGTAAGTGGGTTGGTAACCGAGTAGGACATGTGTTGCTCGGGAGAAGGGGTCAACCTGGTTATAAGACCAAACTTTCAACAGATCCTTAAACTTGACTTGGGACCTCAGAGGCTGGGCAGAATCATGCATGTATCCTTTTTCAAAAATAAACCACCAATATCAGAAATGACAACAAAATGCCAAACAATCCTAGAACATGAAATACACACCTTGATCCCTTGGCACTTTGAGGCAATACAATCCGTCATACTCGGGCCCATCTCTTTTCTCTCAACTGTCGTCGAGCATGATCAAATCATTAACATACCCCTTGTTCGAGTCGGGCATATGAGTCACCAGGTACATGGATGGGTCCCGAGACTGGAGGTAGTACCTGCCCCCAGCGACTAGCCTCTAGTCGTAGCAAAATAGGATCTCATCTACCCCCAAATTTACCCCAAGCCAAGCATTGAGGGCAACCACACCCATGGCCAGCCTAAAGAAGTTGACACTACATTGAAGGAGAAAAAGCTTCAAGTGCATCATCATCCTCAGAAGGAGGGGATGGAGAGGAAAGGTAACCCCCCTTCCATGATGGTTTTGATCCAGAAGGGTATCATGTCTACACTCCCTATGTCCTACGGTGGTAATGGGAATCGAAAGAGAAGGTGAAAATGGGCTCGAGAATTTGGTATCTATCCCTAAATGTTTAGATATTGTCTTCGTTCACCTCGGTCCTCCTCAACTTACGATTGGCCCTAACCCTAACAGGTGCCCCCTCCACTANGAGAAGGTGAAAATGGGCTCGAGAATTTGGTATCTATCCCTAAATGTTTAGATATTGTCTTCGTTCACCTCGGTCCTCCTCAACTTACGATTGGCCCTAACCCTAACGGGTGCCCCCTCCACTATTCTACGGGTTTTAGCCATAGATGGGTTCTAAGAGAAATGTAGAAGAAATGAGAAACAAACCCGAGATGAGGGAAATACTTACAAGTGGAGGATCTTCAAGGAGANAGGTGCCCCCTCCACTGTTTAGCCATAGATGGGTTCTAAGAGAAATGTAGAAGAAATGAGAAACAAACCCGAGATGAGGGAAATACTTACAAGTGGAGGATCTTCAAGGAGAGTGCTCGGAAGGTTACAGAAGAATGCCCGAGAGATTGAAGAAGAGCGCTCGAGAGTTGATTGCTGAGGAGAAATCGAGTATGCAAAGTTCTAAAAAGCCTGAACAAACACCTATTTATACCTGCTGGGAAGGTGGGAATCGAAGAGGCAAATCATCATTAGGAAATTTGAAAAGGGCGGCGCAAGACGTGCAAATAACCGCCCCTATTGAATAGGCGTGTCCGGGAAGCCACCAATGTCCTTGCGCCACCTGTCCCACGCCGCAAAAGAACAGCGACTGAGGGGCAGTTGACGGGACTTTGGGCAACTCAGTAGCCCCTAGATCGACATGTGTAAAGATATAACCGTTAAAAGTTCAAAAGGCGCCGAGTAATGGACCGAAGGGGTAATGGCTCAGAGGAGCCAAGTACACATACCAATACCAGCATTTAAGGCGACTTAACAGTGCATTTATGACGATGTGAGTAACTGAGACAGGACTATTAATGAGTCCCTGCACTCTCGAGACGCAAAAACCAACAGGCATGATTACTGAGCATTAATGGCTATAGCACCGACCATATACCCTCGAGGGTACTGTTCCTTGAGGTTTGAATGCTCGGGAATAGGCATTAGAGCTCCGATCATAAGATAACTGACCGGGATAGGGGCATAAATGTTTGGCATGTGCCGAGGAGTTACCCTATCGCCTGAGTAAGCTAGGCACAAAGATCTGAGTAGAAAACACTCATTACGCATGAGTAAGAGTGCGAGACATTAAATGTTGAGATGGGACCTCGGTGCCTTTACACTAATTGCTAACTCAGGTATATATACTCCTCAGAGAGATGAACAAANCCATAAATGTTTGGCATGTGCCGAGGAGTTACCCTATCGCCTGAGTAAGCTAGACACAAAGATCTGAGTAGAAAACACTCATTACGCATGAGTAAGAGTGCGAGACATTAAATGTTGAGATGGGACCTCAGTGCCTTTACACTAATTGCTAACTCAGGTATATATACTCCTCAGAGAGATGAACAAAGGTACACAAAACATAACTGAGATAGAGAATACACTGTGTTCAAGCCTCCAATATTATACTAACTTAAACTTCGGAGGGGACAAGCCGGGTGTTCACCCAACCCCTTTTCTAACCTTGTGGTTGTTTCAGGTTCATCATACATGCGATCGCTACCTCAATCTATTGCACGAAATCTCTCGTGCAAGTTTATTGTGAATAATGATTTTCTTACATGAGAAATTACAAGAGGAAATTTATATGCACACACCACCTAGGCACACTAAAGGGAAACCACACCAAGTATGCAGACTTCTCAAAAGTTTATATGGGCTCAAGCAAGCTTCTAGGCAATGGTTAGGGGTGTTCAAATTTTCGATTATCCGTAATTTCCTACCCTACCTGATCCTATCCGAACCTATTGATCGGTTGACCAAAAAAATTGTATAGAAATGCCGAAGAATTTAAGGTCTTTTGATTAAATCCAGTAAGAATACAGAATACCCATATGTGTTTGTGTGTGTGCACGTGTCCATAACGTCTTGTCGCCTCCTTATCTCACCTCTCTCGTCCCTTCATTTCTTCTCTCTCACTTCTCTTGCCTTTAAGTCCATAGTATGTGATTTCTAATTTTTCTGAGATTTTGTATATAATTTTCTAAGAATCTAAATTATAGAATATGATTTCTAAATTATTGTTGTAATTGTTTTAGATTTTAGTGTTATTGGTTTATTATATTATTAAATTGGTACAAGTTACTTAATTGAATTGTTAAAATAATTTAAAAATTAATAACTGCAAAACATGTTTACCCGATTTCCTACCCGACTTCCTATCCGACTAATTTGGATGAAATTCAGGTAGAAATACTACACTTAATCGGATAGGGTAGGCCAAAAAATTTTTTTTCCGCAAAGTATCGAGTAGAAAGATGGAAGACTATATTTTCTATCCGTAGGGTAAGGTGAGCACCCCTAGCAATGGTATTCTAAAGTTTTCTACTTCATTAATTGCTTATGGTTTTTAGCGATCCAAAGCAGATTACAGTCTTTTCACTAAGCAAGATGGAACTTCATTTCTTGTCTTGTTAGTAAATGTTGATAATATTGTTGTTGCTAGCAACTGTCTAGACTCTACTCATACTCTTAAGACTTTTCTAAATGAAACATTTAGAATTAAAGATCTTGGACTTTTACGATATTTTCTTGGGATAGAAGTTGCAAGGTCTTCCCAAGGTATTCATCTTTGTCAACAGAAGTATGCTTTGGACATCTTAGCTATTTCAAGCAATATTGGTTCTAAATCTCTGAAAGTTCCTATGGATCAAAATCTTAAACTCAGCAAAGACAAAGGTCAGCTTCTCTTTGACCCTAGTATCTATCAAAGACTTATTGGAAGATTATTGTATTTGACAATTACCAGACCTGGTATCAGTTATTCAGTTCACACATTGAGTCAATTTATGAATAAGCCTACTAATGTTCACTTAGTAGCAGCTCATAAGATTCTGAAATATCTTAGAACAGCTCCTGGTACAAGCCTATTGTGATTCTGATTGAGCTTCCTGTCCTAACACAAGAAGATCTATGATAGTTTACTGTGTGTTTTTAGGCAATTCCCTCATTTCCTGAAAATCAAAGAATCAATCTCTAGTCTCTCGACCTTCTGTTGAGGCATAGTATAACACTATGGCTGCTACTTACTTTGAACTTACTTGGCTGCGTTGCATTCTCACGTTTTCAGATTCCTCATCCTTAAGCAGATTCCTTTATATAGAGTTGGATTTTCATTGATTAGGGATAAGATTCAAGAGGGCAGGCTTCATATTGTTTATGTGGCCACTCAGTTCGAGTTAGCTAATATTTTTACTAACGGAATTCCTTCTTATCTTCTTGGTGCTCATTTATCCAAGATGGGAATAGCCAATCACTATTCTCCATCTTGTGGGGTGGTATTGCTACCTACACTAGCTGCATATACTTCACCATCACAGAAATAGAGCTCTAAAGCAAAGTTGGATCAGTCTTGAAATTACATAACTCATCTTGAGATTTGGATTGGACTTAAATTCAGCTCCCAATCCATAGAATGCAAACATAGACCCCCAACTATGCCTCTAATGAGACTAGATATAATCTCCCAATTGACAGGTGAGGGTCGCAAGGGCAATATGGGGTTGTAATTTGGGGGTAAGCTAACACGAATTCAATTCAAGCTCACTCGAATTAGCAAATTTGGGATCACTTCGAATTCTAACCTTCTAAAAAACAAATTCGGATTCTACCCAAGTTAAAGCCAAATTCAACTTAGATTGAATCCAAAAGGTTCAATTTGCATAATTCAAGAATCTACTAATGTCGAGTTTAATGTAAGCTCAAATTTTAAGAACTAAGGTGTGAATTCAAGTTTGACTTAGACTCAAATTAACTCTTTTATAATTTAGACTAAAGTCGAGTTGATTTCCCAACCAACCCAAAGTCGTATTAGTCGGGCTGTGCCCTTGCAAGCAAAGAAAGTCCAAACCAGACCTATTTAACCATTCTCCCAGTCTCCGAGAAGAGGCCGAGAAGATTTTTAGGGATAAAGGAAGGTCGTTTGTCTCGTTCTGGGATAGACGTGGCGTTCTTATCCTCATACTACCAATTACCCTGCCCCACATATATAACACGTTTGTTAGCCCCCAACTCGCTATGTTGCTACTGACTACCCACAATGAATAACGATAATCACAATAGCAATGACCATAACTGTCACACCCCAAATTGGACAGACAAGCGACAGGTGTTACATCATAATAATATCATAGAGTAACAACGTAGCATTGCAGAAAAAGCCACAAACATACAAACCATAGATTCCTGTATAGATTACATGCATATCTTACATAGCTTTCTCAACATGTTACAAACCACTATTCAGATAAGTACATGCTATATAGTAAGTTTGCTCTTGCTCTATTACATGCTCCAACCATATTTTTCTAAGTTATACAAGTCATTTGGCAGTTCACTATGTACAGATCATCCCGCTTTCATACATCTAAAAAAGGGAAATAATATAGGATGAGCATTAACAACTATGTTTCAAAAGCAAAACGAGCATTTGATACATATATATAAACAAAAATGTCATTTCATGGGAAACAGTAATAATTAAGTAAAACTGTAAAATAGAGTTTAGAAATTCAAGTACAGTGCTATACTGGTGGGAAATTCATCCTAACAGACCACTGATGGTCCATACAATCCAACCTTTTGGGGGACTTACACTTCGAGAAAGATATGCTCTCTAGTCAACATTTAGAACCCAAGTCCAAAAACCAACTGGATCACCCAGGCATTTATAAACTCAATGAATACTCTCTACCGCCTCAAACTGGAATGTAAACTNACTCAAATTTTAAGAACTAAGGTGTGAATTCAAGTTTGGCTTAGACTCAAGTTAACTCTTTTATAATTTAGACTAAAGTCGAGTTGATTTCCCAACCAACCCAAAGTGGTATCAGTCGGGCTGTGCCCTTGCAAGCAAAGAAAGTCCAAACCAGACCTATTTAACCATTCTCCCAGTCTCCGAGAAGAGGCCGAGAAGATTTTTAGGGATAAAGGAAGGTCGTTTGTCTCGTTCTGGGATAGACGTGGCGTTCTTATCCTCATACTACCAATTACCCTGCCCCACATATATAACACGTTTGTTAGCCCCCAACTCGCTATGTTGCTACTGACTACCCACAATGAATAACGATAATCACAATAGCAATGACCATAACTGTCACACCCCAAATTGGACAGACAAGCGACAGGTGTTACATCATAATAATATCATAGAGTAACAACGTAGCATTGCAGAAAAAGCCACAAACATACAAACCATAGATTCCTGTATAGATTACATGCATATCTTACATAGCTTTCTCAACATGTTACAAACCACTATTCAGATACAAACCACTATTCAGATAAGTACATGCTATATAGTAAGTTTGCTCTTACTCTATTACATGCTCCAACCATATTTTCTAAGTTATACAAGTCATTTGGCAGTTCACTATGTACAGATCATCCCGCTTTCATACATCTAAAAAAGGAAAATAATATAGGATGAACATTAACAGCTATGTTTCAAAAGCAAAACGAGCATTTGATACATATATATAAACAAAAACGTCATTTCATGGGAAACAGTAATAATTAAGTAAAATTGTAAAATAGAGTTTAGAAATTCAAGTACAGTGCTATACTGGTGGGAAATTCATCCTAACAGACCACTGATGGTCCATACAATCCAACCTTTTGGGGGACTTACACTTCGAGAAAGATATGCTCTCTAGTCAACATTTAGAACCCAAGTCCAAAAACCAACTAGATCACCCAGGCATTTATAAACTCAATGAATACTCTCTACCGCCTCAAACTGGAATGTAAACTCTTTTGTCACTCGACTAGTGTGCACTTATACTTAGTTTAAAAGGATTCTGGTATCTCATTTCATACGGTCAAAGCAATCGTTTCAAACAGTTGTGCATTACTGCACTCAAAACCCTAATCCAGATCTGTATTTTTAAGCCCAAGTTCAAAACTCAATCAACATGATTTATAACATGCTAAACATTCATAAATAATGTAAAACATAATTTAAAAAGCAAGTTTAGAAATGCTCCGTCTGATTTGAAATTGAGAAACCCTACTCACTTGGTATTTTGATCTGAAATAACCAAAAATTAAACAGTGTTATTTTTTGATGAAATTCAACCCACACAATCCAATTAACTAATTATAAATGAATATAAAATTTTTTTGACAAAAATCACCCCAAAACTGGGTCAAATTTGTCCCGAATGCCAAAACTATAATTTTACTCCTCATTTTGATCCAGCCGTCAAATAGACTTAATATTTTACCGAGACCTCCGCACGAACATTGCAGAATTTTTGGCACCAACTAGAGCCCCATCGAACGCCAGACGTGCCCTCACACGAGGACTGGGTGCACTAGTGTAAACCCTTCGCTTCATCTTCTTCCCCAATAAACATTAAGTGTCCTCCTACCAACCCTGACCCTCTTATTTCTCACAACTCATAACACCTTTTCACTTGTTTTCAGAGTTTACTAACTCACCTCACACCCCTCTGTGAAACCCCATCGGTAAGACATCTCGAATTAACATACAACTTGAGTTTTAACCCCCTTAACAGTCTCTAAACTCAAATCTAACGATGGAAATGGGTTTCTTAGGTCCATTTTAGTCCCCTCCAACATCAAAACGCAAAATTTAAGAAGGTTTGATTTTTTTCAAAACCCTTCCTCGGTTTCACACTACAAACCACCACCACCGACCACGGCGATCCTCCAAATCACCACCCACCACCCTTTCAAAACTAAAATTCATGCATAATAGTGCTCAAAATGAATGAGGTCCTAATAGGTAAGAGGGATACCCTTGGTAGCTCGACCAAGACTCTCTTGAATTTTGCTCTTCGCACTTTATTTATCTCTCTAATTTCTCTGTATAGTTTCTCTCACTACGGGCGAGTTCTATCCTCCTAGGGCTTTGGATGAAGATGTGGGCCTCTTCCCAGCACCTCTGGAAGCTTGGGGAAGGACGGGGAACCCTCAGCTGCAGCCAGGCAGCTAATTTTGGAGAAATGCCATTTAATTTTTAAGGTTCTAAATCACCTCCAATTTCACCCTCGAATTTCACTCCCGCACTCCTAATTCTCTGGTATACTCTAACCCTAATTTGCCTAGTTGTGCTTCCCGGTCTGTTTCCTCTTCACCAATCACCTTCCTATACATAGCAAACATCCTAATCATCCTCAANCTCTTTATACATATAAACAAAACAGTAAAAGTCTTATCGAAAAAAAAAAAAAGCAGAAAGTCATTATAAAATTCTAATCAATATCCTAAAGATCCAGATCTCTGGGTGGGNTTAGTGCTCAAAATGAATGAGGTCCTAATAGGTAAGAGGGATACCCTTGGTAGCTCGACCAAGACTCTCTTGAATTTTGCTCTTCGCACTTTATTTATCTCTCTAATTTCTCTGTATAGTTTCTCTCACTACGGGCGAGTTCTATCCTCCTAGGGCTTTGGATGAAGATGTGGGCCTCTTCCCAGCACCTCTGGAAGCTTGGGGAAGGACGGGGAACCCTCAGCTGCAGCCAGGCAGCTAATTTTGGAGAAATGCCATTTAATTTTTAAGGTTCTAAATCACCTCCAATTTCACCCTCGAATTTCACTCCCGCACTCCTAATTCTCTGGTATACTCTAACCCTAATTTGCCTAGTTGTGCTTCCCGGTTTGTTTCCTCTTCACCAATCACCTTCCTATACATAGCAAACATCCTAATCATCCTCAANCATACCTCCAAGTGTTGGCATTATTCTTCTCTAATGAGTGGCGAACTCTTCTTCAAGATGATGTTTTATAATATATTAAAATGTCATTATTTCGTATAAAAAAACAAAACTTTGCTTTCAAAAAGGTTACGAAAAGCAATATNTTTTGCTCTTCGCACTTTATTTATCTCTCTAATTTCTCTGTATAGTTTCTCTCACTACGGGCGAGTTCTATCCTCCTAGGGCTTTGGATGAAGATGTGGGCCTCTTCCCAGCACCTCTAGAAGCTTGGGGAAGGACGGGGAACCCTCAGCTGCAGCCAGGCAGCTAATTTTGGAGAAATGCCATTTAATTTTTAAGGTTCTAAATCACCTCCAATTTCACCCTCGAATTTCACTCCCGCACTCCTAATTCTCTGGTATACTCTAACCCTAATTTGCCTAGTTGTGCTTCCCGGTCTGTTTCCTCTTCACCAATCACCTTCCTATACATAGCAAACATCCTAATCATCCTCAAAACACCTACACACCACTCTAGAGTCATTGATTCACAGTCCAACTTCCCAATATCCAAACCTCTAATTGCACACACCCACAAATTACGATCCATTTTCTAATCTCCGAACCCCCGATTATAACAATAATCCACTCCAACCAAGCAATTTTTACTCTAACCCCCCCCNGATACCTCCAAGTGTTGGCATTATTCTTCTCTAATGAGTGGCTAACTCTTCTTCAAGATGATGTTTTATAATATATTAAAATGTTATTATTTCGTATAAAAAAACAAAACTTTGCTTTCAAAAAGGTTACGAAAAGCAATATGGGTTGTGCCTGTCACTATTTAACACAATTATGTTATAATTAACCTTCAAATTCTTTATAGAGACTACTATCAGTGTAGGTGGTCCATCCACTAATGAACAAGAAGAAGAAAAAACTAACCTGCTTGTTCCTATCATGGATGTCAAGATTCCCATCAGAAAATGAAGGCTCCAAGACTTTCAGCCTCACAAAGAAACCTAATATCAANGAAATGCCATTTAATTTTTAAGGTTCTAAATCACCTCCAATTTCACCCTCGAATTTCACTCCCGCACTCCTAATTCTCTGGTATACTCTAACCCTAATTTGCCTAGTTGTGCTTCCCGGTCTGTTTCCTCTTCACCAATCACCTTCCTATACATAGCAAACATCCTAATCATCCTCAAAACACCTACACACCACTCTAGAGTCATTGATTCACAGTCCAACTTCCCAATATCCAAACCTCTAATTGCACACACCCACAAATTACGATCCATTTTCTAATCTCCGAACCCCCGATTATAACAATAATCCACTCCAACCAAGCAATTTTTACTCTAACCCCCCCCCCCCTTTCAACAACCCACCCACACACACAATGTTATGAATCTATTCGGCCTCTCACAATATTCTACCAAGAAGTCGAGAGTCAATTCTTATTAAAGACGAGGCTTGATTTCCAATATTTTGTCTTTAAGGTTGAGGATTTAGAGTTTTTTTTTTCCAGACTTGTTTTCACCCTAAGGTAAACATTTTTTTCTCTAATATAATTTTGTTTCAATTGTAAGAGTAATCTATAGATGATATAAAAAATTAAAAAAAAAATCATATTTTTATGAGAGGGCATATAAACCGGAGTAGGGATTGAGAACTCCTATTTTTGCACCATATTGCATCCCTCAGGCTGCTAATTCTCTCCTGTAAAACTACAAATTAGTATCATGGATGCAAAAGAAAACACACAATCTATGATTCGTGTAAAGTTTTTGGAACTCACACAAGTAAACGATCCTCATTGTGCGCCAACTAACACCTATGTGAACTATGACCTTGAACTTCACGGGGTGATGCAATCATTGTTGGCTACACGATCCTCACCATGGGGGCTACCTTTGGATGAAAAATGACTCTTGATTTCATCTGAACGTTCCATATTCATGGTAGATGGGATTGTACAAAACCCACAATCCAACAATTTTGTAATGACACGCATATTCATGATCTTATTCTTAAAATCTAAAGTCAATTCTTCATCGGGATAGATTTTTTACCACCCTAAATGAAGCCATCGTTTTCTTCTCACTGTTCGTCAATACATCATACTCCTAGGAAAAGCATTACAATACAAAGAGTAGATGGGTGGACTATTTCCCTAGCCAGAATAAATTGGCTATCATTTTCTTTATACATATAAACAAAACAGTAAAAGTCTTATCGAAAAAAAAAAAAAAGAAAGTCATTATAAAATTCTAATCAATATCCTAAAGATCCAGATCTCTGGGTGGGGTCCTTTTTAAAAGGCAAATTGGATCAGCTTGAAGCAAAAATTCCATCACCAAATGATGACCATATTGGAAGCCAACATTCAATTAAATTCGATTCAACAAATTTATTAGTGTGTGTGTATATATATATATCATTCAAAATCAATGTTGGGTCACATCACGATTTTTCACTAAATATTGGAATGACATTTCTATTTGTACATTCAAATCATATGGCCAGTTATGTCTAACTCGAATTAACTTCGCTCATACCTCCAAGTGTTGGCATTATTCTTCTCTAATGAGTGGCGAACTCTTCTTCAAGATGATGTTTTATAATATATTAAAATGTCATTATTTCGTATAAAAAAACAAAACTTTGCTTTCAAAAAGGTTACGAAAAGCAATATGGGTTGTGCCTGTCACTATTTAACACAATTATGTTATAATTAACCTCCAAATTCTTTATAGAGACTACTATCAGTGTAGGTGGTCCATCCACTAATGAACAAGAAGAAGAAAAAACTAACCTGCTTGTTCCTATCATGGATGTCAAGATTCCCATCAGAAAATGAAGGCTCCAAGACTTTCAGCCTCACAAAGAAACCTAATATCAAACAGGTCATCTACAATAACTTGCCTGCTACTAGATCATAAAAAAAAAAAAAAAAGAAAAAAAGATTAGAGTAAAGCCATGGCTCTACAGGGTGCAAGACTGGTGGTGCCCATAGATTTGAAGAAGAAGCCACGAGAACAGAACTTCCCCTTCACAAACGATGGCACCCAGACATACCCCCAGTTGCAGAGGTCAAAGTTGGAGAGGTTTTCAGGGTTAAGAAGGTGGATTGCAGTGGTGGTGGCATTACCAAGGAGTACACTGCTGAAGATATCAAACATGCTGACATCTCTACTGTGAGTTTATTTACCTTATCTTCTAGGTCACTGTCAGCATATACTGAACTACTAAGCACACTTGGTAAGCACAAAACATAAAGATGGCAAATAAGAGGTGGTGGAAATTCATCTCAATAATCATCTCGATCAGAGAAACTTGAACCCAAATGTGCTTGTACCCCTCCTTCTTTGTTCGACAGTTAAACAAGCAACTAAGGATTAAATGGGAGTTATTTTTTTATCCTTTTCCTATAGCATATTTGTAAGTTTGCTGACCCTCCCCTAGTTTCTTTCACAACTTTGAGATTTTATTATAATTATTTTATTTCTGAATTGTTTACAACCCACTATTTTAAGAAACAAAAGCTCTACAATAGAAAATAACCTTCATACCTGCTTTATTATCAAAAAGTCCTGTTTGATATAAGAACTAAGTGTCCAACATATTTGTCTCTTACTGAAATGTATGGGGACCATTCCAAAAAGGTCCCACCAACCCACTTCAGTCAACGACCATCTTGCTCCGATACCATTAGATTAGCCTACATAAGTTTCTCGTCCAAACTACCACTCTATCCCACCATGGCTCCTCCAACTTCAAGACTAGTAGTTCCCATAGACCCAAGGAAGAAGCCATGGGAGCAGAAGCAACCTCTTCACAATCGTTGGCACCCAGAAATACCGCCGGTCGCCGAGGTTAAAACCGGTGAGGTATTCAAGATAGAGATGCTAGACTGGATAGGAGGTGCTATTAAAGATGATAACTCTGCAATGGATGTTAAAATCCTAGACCTCTNTTTCTTTATACATATAAACAAAACAGTAAAAGTCTTATCGAAAAAAAAAAAACAGAAAGTCATTATAAAATTCTAATCAATATCCTAAAGATCCAGATCTCTGGGTGGGGTCCTTTTTAAAAGGCAAATTGGATCAGCTTGAAGCAAAAATTCCATCACCAAATGATGACCATATTGGAAGCCAACATTCAATTAAATTCGATTCAACAAATTATTTTCTCATAAGATAAATAATATAAATCTTAGTTTATATTTATAGTCTATCAAAGGTCATGATATTTATATATACCATTCAAAATAAATTTTGGTCACGTCACAATTTTTCATTAAGTATTGAAATGACATTTCCATTTGTGCATTCAAATCAATTGGCCAGTTATGTCTAACTCGAATTAACTTCGATGATACCTCTAAGTGTTGGCATTATTCTTCCTTAATGAGTGGCCAACTTTGCTTGCAAAAGATTAGGAAAGGCTATATGGGTTGTGCCTAACACTATTTAACACAATTATGCTATAATTAACCTTCAAATTCTTTGCCGAGACTACCATCAGTGTAGGTGGTCCATCCACAAATGAACAAGAAGAAGAAAAACTGACCTTCTTGTTCCAATCATGGTTGTCAAGATTCCCATCAGAAAATGAAGGCTCCAAGACTTTCACCCTCTCTTAGAAACCTTTTATCAAACAGGTCATCTCCAATAACTTGCCGGCCGCTAGATCAAAAAAAAAAAAAA